>JALGBA010000180.1:0-12499 GCA_023970755.1 Azemiops feae | reverse complement strand
CCCAGTGCTTGCTGGGAGGTGCTTCAACTGTACGTTTGAGGGGGGTGCAGCTGAAAATGTAGCTGAGGCCCTCCTGATTGTATCTATTGCATTTGAACTGCCCATTGCTTGCTGGGAGGTGCTACAACTGTACGTTTGAGGGTGGTGCTGCTGAAAAAGTAGCTGAGGCCCTCCTGATTGTATCTATTGCATTTGAACTGCCCAGTGCTTGCTGGGAGGTGCTACAACTGTAGGTTTGTGGGGGGTGCAGCTGAAAAAGTAGCTGAGGCCCTCCTGATTGTATCTATTGCATTTGAACTAGCCAGTGCTTCCTGGGAGGTGCTACAACTGTAGGTTTGTGGGGGGTGCAGCTGAAAAAGTAGCTGAGGCCCTCCTGATTGTATCTATTGCATTTGAACTGCCCAGTGCTTGCTGGGAGGTGCTACAACTGTAGGTTTGTGGGGGGTGCAGCTGAAAAAGTAGCTGAGGCCCTCCTGATTGGATCTATTGCATTTGAACTAGCCAGTGCTTGCTGGGAGGTTCTACAACTGTAGGTTTGTGGGGGGTGCAGCTGAAAAAGTAGCTGAAGCCCTCCTGATTGTATCTATTGCATTTGAACTGCCCAGTGCTTGCTGGGAGGTGCTACAACTGTACGTTTTTGCGGGTTGCAGCTGAAAAAGTAGCTGAGGCCCTCCTAATTGTATCTATTGCATTTGAACTGCCCAGTGCTTGCTGGGACGTGCTACAGTGTACGTTTGAGGGGGGTGCAGCTGAAAAAGTAGCTGAGGCCCTCCTGATTGGATCTATTGCATTTGAACTGCCCAGTGCTTGCTGGGAGTTGCTACACTGTACGTTTGTGGGGGGTGCAGCTGAAAAAGTAGCTGAGGCCCTCCTGATTGGATCTATTGCATTTGAACTGCCCAGTGCTTGCTGGGAGGTGCTACAACTGTACGTTTGAGGGGGGTGCAGCTGAAAAAGTAGCTGAAGTCCTCCTGATTGTATCTATTGCATTTGAAGTGCCCAGTGCTTGCTGGGAGGTGCTACACGACTGTACGCGTTTTGTGAGGGTGGGTCAGCTGAAAATGTAAGCTGGCGCAGGCCGCTCCTGTTGTATCTATTCATTGTGACTGCCAGTACTAGCGTGCATGGAAGGTGGCTTACATACTGTATTGTTTGTGGGGGGTGCAGCTGAAAACGTAGCTGAGGCCCTCCTGATTGTATCTATTGCATCTGAACTGCCCAGGGCTTGCTGGGAGGTGCTACAACTGTATGTTTGAGGGGGGTGCAGCTGAAAAAGTAGTTGAGGCCCTCCTGATTGGATCTATTGCATTTGAACTGCCCAGTACTTGCTGGTAGGTGCTACAACTGTAGGTTTGTGGGGGGTGCAGCTGAAAAAGTAGCTGAGGCCCTCCTGATTGGATCTATTGCATTTGAACTAGCCAGTGCTTGCTGGGAGGTGCTACAACTGTAGGTTTGTGGGGGGTGCAGCTGAAAAAGTAGCTGAGGCCCTCCTGATTGGATCTATTGCATTTGTACTGCCCAGTGCTTGCTGGGAGTTGCTACACTGTACGTTTGAGGGGGGTGCAGCTGAAAAAGTAGCTGAGGCCCTCCTGATTGGATCTATTGCATTTGAACTGCCCAGTGCTTGCTGGGAGGTGCTACAACTGTACGTTTGAGGGGGGTGCAGCTGAAAAAGTAGCTGAAATCCTCCTGATTGTATCTATTGCATTTGAAGTGCCCAGTGCTTGCTGGGAGGTGCTACAACTGTACGTTTTTGCGGGTTGCAGCTGAAAAAGTAGCTGAGGCCCTCCTGATTGTATATATTGCATTTGAACTGCCCCGGCTTGCTGGGGGGTGCTACAACTGTAACGTTTGGTAGGGGGTGCAGCTGAAAAAGTAGCTGAAAGTCCCTCCTGATGTAACTATTGCATTTGAAGTGCCCAGTGCTTGCTGGAGTGCTACAACTGTACTTTTTGCGTGTTGCACTGAAAAAAGTAGCTAGGCCCTCCTGATTGTATATATTGCATTTCGAACTGCCCCTGAGCTTCTGGAGGTGCTACAACTGTAGGTTTGTGGTGGGTGCAGCTGAAAAAGTAGCTGAGGCCCTCCTAATTGGATCTATTGCATTTGAACTGCCCAGTACTTGCTGGGAGGTGTTACAACTGTATGTTTGTGGGGGGTGCAGCTGAAAATGTAGCTGAGGCCCTCCTGATTGGATCTATTGCATTTGAACTGCCCAGTGCTTGCTGGGAGATGCTACAATTGTACGATTGTGGGGGCTGCAGCTGAAAATGTAGCTGAGGCCCTCCTGATTTTATCTATCGCATTTGAACTGCCCAGTGCTTGCTGGGAGGTGCTACAACTGTACGTTTGAGGGGGGTGCAGCTGAAAAAGTAGCTGAGGCCCTCCTGATTGTATCTATTGCATTTGAACTGCCCAGTGCTTGCTGGGAGGTGCTACAACTGTAGGTTTGTGGGGGGTGCAGCTGAAAAAGTAGCTGAGGCCCTCCTGATTGGATCTATTGCATTTGAACTAGCCAGTGCTTGCTGGGAGGTTCTACAACTGTAGGTTTGTGGGGGGTGCAGCTGAAAAAGTAGCTGAAGCCCTCCTGATTGTATCTATTGCATTTGAACTGCCCAGTGCTTGCTGGGAGGTGCTACAACTGTACGTTTTTGCGGGTTGCAGCTGAAAAAGTAGCTGAGGCCCTCCTAATTGTATCTATTGCATTTGAACTGCCCAGTGCTTGCTGGGACGTGCTACAGTGTACGTTTGAGGGGGGTGCAGCTGAAAAAGTAGCTGAGGCCCTCCTGATTGGATCTATTGCATTTGAACTGCCCAGTACTTGCTGGGAGGTGTTACAACTGTACGTTTGTGGGGGGTGCAGCTGAAAAAGTAGCTGAAGCCCTCCTGATTGTATCTATCACATTTGAACTGCCCAGTGCTTGCTGGGAGGTGCTACAACTGTACGTTTTTGCGGGTTGCAGCTGAAAAAGTAGCTGAAGCCCTCCTGATTGTATCTATCACATTTGAACTGCCCAGTGCTTGCTGGGAGATGCTACAATTGTACGATTGTGGGGGGTGCAGCTGAAAAAGTAGCTGAGGCCCTCCTAATTGTATCTATTGCATTTGAACTGCCCAGTGCTTGCTGGGAGTTGCTACAACTGTAGGTTTGTGGTGGGTGCAGCTGAAAAAGTAGCTGAGGCCCTCCTGATTGGATCTATTGCATTTGAACTGCCCAGTACTTGCTGGGAGGTGTTACAACTGTACGTTTGTGGGGGGTGCAGCTGAAAAAGTAGTTGAGGCCCTCCTAATTGTATCTATTGCATTTGAACTGCCCCTGCTTGCTGGGAGGTGCTACAATTGTATGATTGTGGGGGGTGCAGCTGAAAAAGTAGCTGAGGCCCTCCTGATTGGATCTATTGCATTTGAACTAGCCAGTGCTTGCTGGGAGGTGCTACAACTGTATGTTTGTGGGGGATGCAGCTGACAAAGTAGCTGAGGCCCTCCTGATTGTATCTATTGCATTTGAACTGCCCAGTGCTTGCTGGGAGGTGCTACAGTGTACGTTTGAGGGGGGTGCAGCTGAAAAAGTAGCTGAGGCCCTCCTGATTGTATCTATTGCATTTGAACTAGCCAGTGCTTGCTGGGAGGTGCTACAACTGTAGGTTTGTGGGGGGTGCACCTGAAAAGGTAGCTGAGGCCCTCCTGATTGTATCTATTGCATTTGAACTGCCCAGTGCTTGCTGGGAGATGCTACAATTGTACGTTTGTGTGGGGTGCAGCTGAAAAAGTAGCTGAGGCCCCCCTGATTGTATCTATCGCATTTCAACAGCCCAGTGCTTGCTCGGGGGTGCTACAACTATAGGTTTGTGGGGGGGTGCAGCTGATAAAGTAGGTGAGGTCCTCCTGATTGTATCTATCGCATTTGAACTGCCATGTGCTTGCTGGGAGGTGCTACAACTGTACGTTTGAGGGGGGTGCAGCTGAAAAAGTAGCTGAGGCCCTTCTGATTGGATCTATTGCATTTGAACTGCCCAGTGCTTGCTGGCAGGTGCTACAACTGTAGGTTTGTGGGGGGTGAGCTGAAAAAGTACTGAGGCCTCCTGATTGGATCTATTGCATTTGAACTGCCGGCTTGCTGGAGGTGCTACAGGGACGTTTGAGGGGTTGCAGGCTGAAAGTACCTGAGGCCCTCCTGATTGGGATCTATTGCATTTGAACGCCCAGTGCGTTGCTGGGAGGGTTTGCTACAACTGTAGGTTTGAGGGGGTGCAGCTGAAAAAGTAGACTTAGGCCCTTCCTGATTGTATCTATTGCATTTGAACTGCCCAGTGCTTGCTGGGAGGTGCTACAACTGTACGTTTGAGGGGGGTGCAGCTGAAAAAGTAGCTGAGGCCCTCCTGATTGGATCTATTGCATTTGAACACCCCAGTGCTTGCTGGGAGGTGCTACAACTGTAGGTTTGTGGGGGGTGCAGCTGAAAAAGTAGCTTAGGCCCTCCTGATTGGATCTATTACATTTGAACTGCCCAGTGCTTGCTGGGAGGTGCCACAACTGTACGTTTGTGAGGGGTGCAGCTGAAAAAGTAGCTGAGGCCCTCCTAATTGTATCTATTGCATTTGAACTGCCCAGTGCTTGCTGGGAGGAGCTACAACTGTACGTTTGTGGGGGTTGCAGCTGAAAATGTAGCTGAGGCCCTCCTGATTTTATCTATCGCATTTGAACTGCCCAGTGCTTGCTGGGAGGTGCTACAACTGTACGTTTGAGGGTGGTGCAGCTGAAAAAGTAGCTGAGGCCCTCCTGATTGTATCTATTGCATTTGAACTGCCCAGTGCTTGCTGGGAGGTGCTACAACTGTAGGTTTGTGGGGGGTGCAGCTAAAAAAGTAGCTGACGCCCTCCTGATTGTATCTATTGCATTTGAACTGCCCAGTGCTTGCTGGGAGGTGCTACAGTGTACGTTTGAGGGGGGTGCAGCTGAAAAAGTAGCTGAGGCCCTCCTGATTGTATCTATTGCATTTGAACTGCCCAGGGCTTGCTGGGAGGTGCTACAACTGTAGGTTTGTGGGGGGTGCAGCTGAAAAAGTAGCTGAGGCCCTCCTGATTGGATCTATTGCATTTGAACTAGCCAGTGCTTGCTGGGAGGTGCTACAACTGTAGGTTTGTGGGGGGTGCAGCTGAAAAAGTAGCTGAGGCCCTCCTGATTGGATCTATTGCATTTGTACTGCCCAGTGCTTGCTGGGAGTTGCTACACTGTACGTTTGAGGGGGGTGCAGCTGAAAAAGTAGCTGAGGCCCTCCTGATTGGATCTATTGCATTTGAACTGCCCAGTGCTTGCTGGGAGGTGCTACAACTGTACGTTTGAGGGTGGTGCAGCTGAAAAAGTAGCTGAAGTCCTCCTGATTGTATCTATTGCATTTGAAGTGCCCAGTGCTTGCTGGGAGGTGCTACAACTGTACGTTTTTGCGGGTTGCAGCTGAAAAAGTAGCTGAGGCCCTACTGATTGTATCTATGCATTTGAAAAACTGCCCCTATGCTTGCTGGGAGGTGTTACAACTGTACGTTTGTGGGGGGTGCAGCTGAAAAAGTAGCTGAAGCCCTCCTGATTGTATCTATTGCATTTGAACTGCCCAGTGCTTGCTGGGAAGTGCTACAACTGTAGGTTTGTGGGGGGTGCAGCTGAAAAAGTAGCTGAGGCCCTCCTGATTGGATCTATTGCATTTGAACTAGCCAGTGCTTGCTGGGAGGTGCTACAATTGTTGGTTTGTGGGGGGTGCAGCTGAAAAAGTAGCTGAGGCCC
Organism: Azemiops feae; assembly: GCA_023970755.1. Classification (NCBI taxonomy): domain Eukaryota; kingdom Metazoa; phylum Chordata; class Lepidosauria; order Squamata; family Viperidae; genus Azemiops; species Azemiops feae. The sequence continues at coordinate 6,721 of JALGBA010000180.1, read as the reverse complement.
TCCTGATTGTATCTATTGCATTTGAACTGCCCAGTGCTTGCTGGGAGGTGCTACAACTGTAGGTTTGTGGGGGGTGCAGCTGAAAAAATAGCTGAGGCCCTCCTGATTGTATCTATTGCATCTGAACTGCCCAGGGCTTGCTGGGAGGTGCTACAACTATATGTTTGTGGGGGGTGCAGCTGAAAAAGTAGTTGAGGCCCTCCTGATTGGATCTATTGCATTTGAACTGCCCAGTACTTGCTGGGAGGTGCTACAACTGTAGGTTTGTGTGGGGTGCAGCTGAAAAGGTAGCTGAGGCCCTCCTGATTGTATCTATTGCATTTGACCTGCCCAGTGCTTGCTGGGAGGTGCTACAACTGTATGTTTGTGGGGGGTGCAGCTGAAAATGTAGCTGAGGCCCTCCTGATTGGATCTATTGCATTTGAACTACCCAGTGCTTGCTGGGAGGTGCTAGAACTGTACGTTTTTGCGGGTTGCAGCTGAAAAATTAGCTGAGGCCCTCCTGATTGTATATATTGCATTTGAACTGCCCCTGCTTGCTGGGAGGTGCTACAATTGTATGATTGTGGGGGGTGCAGCTGAAAAAGTAGCTGAGGCCCTCCTGATTGGATCTATTGCATTTGAACTAGCCAGTGCTTGCTGGGAGGTGCTACAACTGTAGGTTTCTGGGGGGTGCAGCTGAAAAAGTAGCTGAGGCCCTCCTGATTGGATCTATTGCATTTGAACTGCCCAGTGCTTGCTGGGAGTTGCTACACTGTACGTTTGAGGGGGGTGCAGCTGAAAAAGTAGCTGAAGTCCTCCTGATTGGATCTATTGCATTTGAAGTGTCCAGTGCTTGCTGGGAGGTGCTACAACTGTACGTTTTTGCGGGTTGCAGCTGAAAAAGTAGCTGAGGCCCTCCTGATTGTATATATTGCATTTGAACTGCCCCTGCTTGCTGGGAGGTGCTACAATTGTATGATTGTGGGGGGTGCAGCTGAAAAAGTAGCTGAGGCCCTCCTGATTGTATCTATTGCATTTGAAGTGCCCAGTGCTTGCTGGGAGGTGCTACAACTGTACGTTTTTGCGGGTTGCAGCTGAAAAAGTAGCTGAAGTCCTCCTGATTGTATCTATTGCATTTGAAGTGCCCAGTGCTTGCTGGGAGGTGCTACAACTGTACGTTTTTGCGGGTTGCAGCTGAAAAAGTAGCTGAGGCCCTCCTGATTGTATATATTGCATTTGAACTGCCCCGGCTTGCTGGGGGGTGCTACAATTGTACGTTTGTGGGAGGTGCAGCTGAAAAAGTAGCTGAGGCCCTCCTGATTGTATCTATTGCATTTGAACTGCCCAGTGCTTGCTCGGAGGTGCTACAACTGTAGGTTTGTGGTGGGTGCAGCTGAAAAAGTAGCTGAGGCCCTCCTGATTGGATCTATTGCATTTGAACTGCCCAGTGCTTGCTGGGAGGTGCTACAACTGTAGGTTTGTGGGAGGTGCAGCTGAAAAAGTAACTGAGGCCCTCCTGATTGTATCTATTGCATTTGAACTGCCCAGGGCTTGCTGGGAGGTGCTACAACTGTAGGTTTGTGGGGGGTGCAGCTGAAAACGTAGCTGAGGCCCTCCTGATTGTATCTATTGCATCTGAACTGCCCAGGGCTTGCTGGGAGGTGCTACAACTGTATGTTTGTGGGGGTTGCAGCTGAAAAAGTAGTTGAGGCCCTCCTGATTGGATCTATTGCATTTGAACTGCCCAGTACTTGCTGGGAGGTGCTACAACTGTAGGTTGGTGGGGGGTGCAGCTGAAAAGTAGCTGAGGCCCTTCCTGATTGGATACTATTGCTTTGAAATGCCCAGTGCTTGATGGGAGTGCTACAATGTGGTTTGTGGGAGGGGTGCAGCTGAAAGTAGCTGAGGCCCCTCCTGATTGTATTATTGCATTGAACTCCCAGTGCTTGCTGGGACCGTGCTAACAAACTGTACGTTTGAGGGGGTGCAGCTGAAAAAGTAGCTGAGGGCCCTCCTGATTGGATCTATGTGCATTGTTGAAACTGCCAGTGCTGCGGAGAGTGCTACAGTGTCGTTGAAGGGGTGTGCACGCTGAAAAAGTAGCTGAGGCCTCCTGATTGGATCTATTGAATTTGAACTGCCCAGTGCTTGCTGGGAGGTGCTACACTGTAGGTTTGTGGGGGGTGGCAGCTTGAAAAAGTAGTTGAGGCCCTCCTGATTGGATCTATTGCATTTGAACTGCCCAGTGCTTGCTGGGAGGTGCTACAACTGTACGTTTGTGGGGGTTGCAGATGAAAAAGTAGCTGAGGCCCTCCTGATTGTATCTATTGCATCTGAACTAGCCAGTGCTTGCTGGGAGGTGCTACAACTATATGTTTGTGGGGGGTGCAGCTGAAAAAGTAGTTGAGGCCCTCCTGATTGGATCTATTGCATTTGAACTGCCCAGTGCTTGCTGGGAGGTGCCACAACTGTACGTTTGTGGGGGTTGCAGATGAAAATGTAGCTGAGGCCCTCCTAATTGTATCTATTGCATTTTGAACTGAACCGTGCTTGCTGGGAGGTGACTAAAATGGTTCGGTTGGTGGGGGGTGCAGCGAAAAAGGGTAGCTGAGGACCTCCGATTGTATCTAGTGCATTTGAACTGACCAGTGCTTGCTGGGAGCGTGCACAGTGTACGTTGAGGGGGGTGCAGCTGAAAAAGTAGCTGAGGCCCTCCTGATTGGATCTATTGCATTTGAACTGCCCAGTGCTTGCTGGGAGGTGCTACAACTGTAGGTTTGTGGGGGGTGCAGCTGAAAAAGTAGCTGAGGCCCTCCTGATTGGATCCATTGCATTTGAACTAGCCAGTGCTTGCTGGGAGGTGCTACAACTGTAGGTTTGTGGGGGGTGCAGCTGACAAAGTAGCTGAGGCCCTCCTGATTGGATCTATTGCATTTGAACTGCCCAGTGCTTGCTGGGAGTTGCTACACTGTACGTTTGAGGGGGGTGCAGCTGAAAAAGTAGCTGAGGCCCTCCTGATTGGATCTATTGCATTTGAACTGCCCAGTGCTTGCTGGGAGGTGCTACAATTGTACGTTTGAGGGGGGTGCAGCTGAAAAAGTAGCTGAAGTCCTCCTGATTGTATCTATTGCATTTGAAGTGCCCAGTGCTTGCTGGGAGGTGCTACAACTGTACGTTTTTGCGGGTTGCAGCTGAAAAAGTAGCTGAGGCCCTCCTGATTGTATATATTGCATTTGAACTGCCCAGTGCTTGCTGGGAGATGCTACAATTGTACGATTGTGGGGGCTGCAGCTGAAAAAGTAGCTGAGGCCCTCCTGATTGGATCTCCTCCTCCTCCTCAGTTCCAGGTTGCTTCTTTCCTTGACTAGTTTCCATCCATTACTTCTTGTCCTGCCCTCAGGCGCCTTGGAGAATAGCTTGACTCCCTCTTCTTTGTGGCAGCCCCTGAGATATTGGAATACTGCTATCATGTCACCCCTAGTCCTTCTTTTCATAAACTGACATACCCAATTCAGCAAACGTTCTTGATATGTTTTAGCCTCCAGTACCCTAACATCTTTGTTGACATGATCTGTACTCTTTCTAGAGTCTCAACGTCTTTTTTACATCGTGGTGACCAAAACTGGATGCAGTATTCAAAGTGTGGCCTTACCAAGGCATTGTAAAGTGGTATTAATACTTCACGTGATCTTGATTCTATCCCTCTGTTAATGCAGCCTAGCACTGTGTTGGCCTTTTTGGCAACTGCAGCACACTGCTGGCTCATATTTAAGTGATTGTCCACTAGGACTCCGAGGTCCCTCTCACAGTTACTGCTATTGAGCAAGGTACCCCTTATACTATACCTGTACATTTGGTTTTTCTTGCCTAAATGTAGAACCTTACTTTTTTCACCATTGAATTTCATTTTGTTAGATAAGCGCCCAATCTTCAAGTCTGTCCAGGTCCTCCTGTATCTTAAGCTGTCTTCTGGAGTGTTGGCTATTCCTGCCAGCTTGGTGTCATCCGCAAATTTGATGAGTTCCCCATTATCCCCTCGTCCAAATCGTTGATGAAGAGTTGAAGAGCACTGGCCCCAGGACAGAGCCCTGGGGCACCCCACTGCACACTTCCCTCCATGTAGATGCGGTTCATTGAGGACCACACGCTGAGTACGGCCGGTCAGCCAGCTACGAATCCATTGGTGGTGATGCTGTCTAACCCACATTTTTCTATTTTTATCAAGTAGTAGGTTGTGATCTACTTTATCAAATGCCTTACTGAAGTCCAAGTAAATATATCCACAGCATTCCTCTGATCCACTAATTTTGTCACTTGGTCAAAGAATGCAATAAGGTTTGTCTGGCATGATCTGTTTTTGACAAACCCATGTTGGCTTTTAGTAGTGATTTTGTTTGCCTCTAGGTGTTCGCTGATTCGTGTTTGATTATCTTTTCCAGAATCTTCCCAGGTATTGAGGTCAGGCTGATAGGTCTGTAATTTCATGGGTCCATTTTTTTCCCTTTTTGAAGATGGGAACTACATCAGCTCTTTTCCAGTCCTCCGGTAATTCCCCAGTGCTCCAGGATCTTTGAAAAATATAGTTCAATGGTTCTGAGATCACATCTGCCAGTTCCTTGAGAACCCTGGGGTGTAATCCATTGGGTCCTGGTGATTTGAACTCGTCTAGGCTGGACAGGTGCTCACTTACCGTTTTCTTGCCTATCTTAACTTGCATTTCTATTCTGTTTTTTATGGCACTATTTTTGGTAGGTTGGTCTGTTTTTTCCCTTTGTGTAAAGACAGATGCAAAAAATGAGTTAAATAGTTCTGCTTTTCCCTGTTGCTTGTCACCTTTTTGCCACTTTCACCCACTAGTGGACCAATCATTTCCTTCACTTTTTTCTTGTTTTTTACATGTTGAAAGAAGCTTTTTTGTTATTTTTGACTTTGGTCGCAAGCCTTAGTTCATTATGAGCCTTAGCTTTCCTCACTTCATCTTTGCAGGCTCGGGCTATTGCTGATATTCTGTCTTAGTTATGTGCCCCTCTTTCCACTTTCTATATTTGTCCCTTTATCTTTCAATTTATCAGAGAGTTCTTTATGCAGCCATGCTGGTTTCTTTGAGAGCTGTAATTTTCATCTTTGTTGGTATTGTGCTAGACTGGGCTTTTATCTCACTTTTCAAAATTCCCAAGCTTCTTGAGTTGTTTTCCCCTTGAGGATTCTCATCCATGGAATCCTTCCCAAACCCTCTCTAAGTTTATTGAAATTAGCTCTCTTAAAGTCCAAGACTCTAGTGACTGTGTTCTATTGCTTGTGCTTCCATAATGTTGAATTCCAATATTGCCATGATCACTTCCTCCCAAGGTTCCTGTGGCTCAACATTCTATCATTTCATCCCTGTAGTGAGAATTAGATCCAAAATGGCTAATCCCCTAGTTCCCTTCTCTATTTTTGGGAGACAAAGTTGTCTGCTAGGTTTGCAAGGAATCTGTTTGATCTTCCACTTGGTGCAGAGTTTGTCTCCCAGTTGATGTCAGGGTAGTTAAAGTCCCCCATTACTATTGTGATGTGCTTCCTACATACCTTAGTTAACTGACTAGCAAAAAGTTCATCTATTTCCTCTGTTTGGTTGGGAGGCCTGTAGTATACACCTATGGCAATGTCATTTCCCCCCCCTTTTATATTGACCCAAATGCATTCAAGACAGTTTTCATCATTGTTGTGCTCTAGTTCTGTAGAGATGTAGTTATTTCTTACATATAGAGCAACTCCACCTCCTCCTATTGCATTTGAACTGCCCAGTGCTTGCTGGGAGGTGCTACAACTGTAGGTTTGTGGGGGGTGCAGCTGAAAAGGTAGCTGAGGCCCTCCTGATTGTATCTATTGCATTTGAACTGCCCAGTGCTTGCTGGGAGGTGCTACAACTGTAGGTTTGGGGGGGGTGCAGCTGAAAAAGTAGCTGAGGCCCTCCTGATTGGATCTATTGCATTTGAACTGCCCAGTGCTTGCTGGGAGGTGCTACAGTGTACGTTTGAGGGGGGTGCAGCTGAAAAAGTAGCTGAGGCCCTCCTGATTGGATCTATTGCATTTGGACTGCCCAGTGCTTGCTGGGAGGTGCTACAACTGTAGGTTTGAGGGGGGTGCAGCTGAAAAAGTAGCTGAGGCCCTCCTGATTGGATCTATTGCATTTGAACTGCCCAGTGCTTGCTGGGAGGTGCTACAACTGTAGGTTTGTGGGGGGTGCAGCTGAAAAAGTAGCTGAGGCCCTCCTGATTGGATCTATTGCATTTGAACTAGCCAGTGCTTGCTGGGAGGTGCTACAACTGTACGTTTGTGGGGGGTGCAGCTGAAAAGGTAGCTGAGTCCCTCCTGATTGGATCTATTGCATTTGAACTGCCCAGTGCTTGCTGGGAGATGCTACAATTCTACGATTGTGGGGGGTGCAGCTGAAAAAGTAGCTGAGGCCCTCCTGATTGGATCTATTGCATTTGAACTGCCCAGTGCTTGCTGGGAGGTGCTACAACTGTAGGTTTGTGGGGGGTGCAGCTGAAAAAGTAGCTTAGGGCCTCCTGATTGGATCAATTGCATTTGAACTAGCCAGTGCTTGCTGGGAGGTGCTACAACTGTAGGTTTGTGGGGGGTGCAGCTGAAAAAGTAGCTGAGGCCCTCCTGATTTAATCTATTGCATTTGAACTAGCCAGTGCTTGCTGGGAGGTGCTACCACTGTACGTTTGTGCGGGGTGCAGCTGAAAAA
>JALGBA010000178.1:0-248782 GCA_023970755.1 Azemiops feae | reverse complement strand
CTCCTCCCTCCCTCCCTCCCTCCCTCCTTCCTTCCTTCCTTCCTTCCTTCCTTCCTTCCTTCCTTCCTTCCTTCCTTCCTTCCTTCCTTCCTTCTCTCTCTCTCTCTCACAGAGAGAGAGAGAGAGAAGTAGTCAGTAGCATTAGGTCCAACATCTATCATTGCTTGATAGCATGGACATTCTTGCTTGATCTGTGATATCTTTTGGCACCCCCTTTGTGAACTTTTGCCAAGGGAATTTGTGCATAAACGTTTTATGCACAAATTCCAAAAAGAATGGAATTTCCTTTAATAGTCTGTGCTTAGGGTGAGTCGTGGCCTTTCCACAGCCTAGGGAAATTCAGTATCTTTCACAAACAGAAGCTTAGCTATAGCCAAAGAATTATTATTTATATGTTAAATTTATACCATGCCTTTCATGTAGGAACTCAGATGGCTCGCTCCTCCAGTACTTTGCCACAACCACTGCGCTGTGAAGGCATCTCTGTTGAGAGACTTGAATGTCCCAAAGTGTCCAGTGGACTAGTCCAGCATTTTTTACCACTACTGTACATCATATTGGCTTTTGGGCAAGAAAGATTGACTGGCTCCAAATCACCCAGGAAAGTTTTGTGGCTGTGGATTGATTTGAATTTTGGTCTTAAGATTTGAATTGGGAGGTCTTAAAAACCTTAATGACAATACCACACTGCCATTCTGTTTATTATTATGAAGAGTTGTTTGTGAACCGTTTTGCTGCAAGCATCTATAGCACTGAAAAGGAACTATTCGGGTTAACATATATTTTTTTTTCTCCTCAGCTGATTAAAAATAATTACAGAGCTTGGTAAAACAGCAATTAAAATGTTAAACCTCTGAAGGGAATGATCCAGTAAGGAGGGGAAACCCCTGTAGAAAGTTGCTTGTGCCAACATTATTTCATAGTATAGGCAAGTAAGTTCCTGTTTTTGGTTCTGAAATAAGAACAAATCTAACTCTTTTACTTATGTATGAGAAACAGGGGCCTTTGTCTCGCCTTCTCCAAAGAAAGAATGAGTTACGTTTCATTAGTATGTGGATACTAGAAATTTTGAAAAGTCCTTTTGGTTTCTGTAAGGCATCTGAAGAATTCAATTTCCATGTTGAAATAAATTCGTTGCAATCTATGATGAAAAGTCATTAATGGGAATCCTCTTCCCTTCTCAATGCACTTTGTTTCTACCATGTACTTCGGTGCTGGACAAATGAAAACCAATCTAATTGAACAAAGAATTCAGACACTATGAACTTACCTGGTTTTGCATTTCTTAGATTGCAGTCAAGTGATCACATTTTTGGATTCTTGGTCGTCAACCCACACTTGCGGCTGTTTGCAGCAGCCCATGGTTACATGGCCACAATTTATGTTTGTTTTGCTGGAAACCAGCATTTATTTCTGGTTTCCAGCAAAAAGTACCTATTGCAAACAATGGGTTCACTTAACAACCAGGATGTTTGCTTAACGGCCACAGTGTTTGCTTTACAGCTACCATAAAAAAAGTCATAAAATCGGACATGGTCCCATAATGACCCACTTAATGACCGGCATGACTTACATCCTATCGATAAGCTCATAAGCTAAAGAGTAGCAGTGTGATGTGGATACAGAGGCAGGTTGTGATCAGATGGATTGTTTGGGCTTGTTAAATTTGTTGTAGACAGGACGGAGAAGGTGTAAAAATGAGTCAGGAGGAAGATATAACAATAGAAGCCTTGTCCCTTTTTTGTGCAATGCATGTAACAGTCAGAAACGAACATTTTGTGTGGTTATTGCTGACATCTTGACTCACTTTACATACACATACCCTTTTACCGTGTCTGGAAACATACCCACCTCTTGCACTCAATTCTAGTTGGGAGGGTTCTCTTTTCCTCTTGAATATAAAATATATATTATATAAAATATAATTGCATCATAGAAACATTGAAAAATATTCCTATCTTTTGGAAATTTTTCAGAACTTGAAAAGGAAACTGGGAATTATTTTACACATCACACAAGGTCCCAATATGTCACAGTTGATGCATGTTGACTTAACTTGTGCTTCCAGCCTGGGAGGTCTCAATTTATTCAACAAAACATAGACTTCTACTGTGTGAATCCGCCTTTCTTCCAACCCCCCCCCCCCTTTACAAAACTAGAGGAGTAAATGAACAGAGAAAAGATCCAAAAGGTTAATGGCCAAAACTTTTAAATTAACACCAACAACTAGTCTTCTGTGTCAGTACCATGTGCTTTTTTAAACAAAGAAACATAATGTATAATGAGCTATTGTTACAGTTGTGGAAAACTTCAAAGATGTAGTAAACAAGCAATTATATTTTCTGCACTGTCATTTAGGAAGTAAATTCTCCTCAACCTCAGGAGAAAGAGTGGATTGTAAGAGATTTGATTACAGGTAAAATAAAACTAAAGACTATATTACAGCCACATCACAATTGTGCAGGATTTCAGAGAATGGTTCTGATGAGGCCATTCAATGCTACTGTTGTTAATATATAGGTAGCTGGAAGACGATTAGTGTAATAGTGTCAGGTCAAAAGTGTGTTCCTATACATCTTTAAATGATTCCAATTACTATATAGGCCTTTTAAGAACTTCCCTGAAGAACCAGCATGAATAGTTGAGCAAACCTTCAGTTTAACATTTATTTTATTTATTAAGCATATAGTATATTAAACCAGAATGTTTATTAAATCTATATACATCATATACATCATGGTGGATATGCGTGAGCAAAAATGTGTCTTGCATAAGGTCTGCTAAATAGATATTTGTTAAATTGAGGGCTTACCGTACTAAAAATGTTGATCTCCAATTTGGATAGCTACAAAAGGAAATTGGATAAATTCACGATACTTCTGGGTTGGGAGCGTCATGCTCCTAAATATCGAACAGTTTTAATACCGAACAGAAGAGAGGAAGGCTATGCTTCTACATCTGCTCATGAGCATCCTGAAGCATTTAATTGGCCATTGTGAGAAAAATGTTGGTCTAAAGCAGCAGCATGGGAAACTCACCCAGATCTGTTTGTTTTTATGCATGAATGAAATTAAGTGTTGAGGATGGAACAGTTGCAGAAAATAAATAATATACATAATATTTACATACAGTAAACCTCTGGTCCCAGTGACCAACCCAGATTTGATCTTGCAATAATATACCTTCTTTTGAAGAGAGCTCTTACAACATTTTCGTATGGCAAACTGTTATATTGTTGCTGCACAACCTGCTTCTTCCAAAAAAGGATCCTTAATTTAGTCTTCCTATATATTTTGCGTTGGTTTGCATAAAATTTCCAGGGGAAATGAATTAACAGACAATGCACCAGAAGGTGTAAATGTAGATTTTGTAAAACTATGCTTTAACAATGTCTGCTGCTTTGTATCTTAATGGTGAAGCTTTGAATGAAAAGGGCTGCGGGTTCAGTCCCATGGGATCTTCAGATTTTGAAAAGTCTTCTGTTGGGAGTCTTTAAAGATCAAATGCTAAGCACAGGTAGTCCACAACTTACAACAGTTTGTTTAGCGACTGTTTGAAGTGTCAACGGCACTGAAAAAAGTGACTTATGACCATTTTATGACTATTGCATCATTCCCATGGTCACGTGATTTACATTCGGATGCTGGTTCATATTTATGACGGTGGCAATATCCTGGGGTCATGTGACCAGATTTTGTGACCTTCTGACAAGCAAAGTCAATGGGGAAACCAGATTCACTTAACAACCATGTTACTGATTTAACAACCGCAGTGATTCACTTAACAAATGTGGCAAGAAATGTCATAAAATGGGGCAAAACTCACTTAACAGATTTCTCACTTATCAACATTTCCGGCTCAATTGTGGTTGTAAGTCAAGGACTACCTTTATAGACAGGTCAAGTGGTCTCAAAAATATATCTTGATCCTTCTACTTTATCCTTGATCAAACTGCTTTGGAGTTGTACATTTTTGAAAACCAGGATGCAGCAGAACATTTATGAAGACAGTACTGAATTAGCCAAACCATTTATTTATTTGCTATAGTTGATAGGAATGATAATCCCGTGTTATAGGTAAGACAGTAAATGTTATTAGTCATAAAGTGTTTGATGTGTCAATCACATAATGACCTTAAAAGAAAGCATTTGTAATACCTCTCTGTCTAGTTGTCTGAAGGCAATTTTTACTCACTGCTGATTCTTAAGAAGCTTTTAGTAATCACTGCTCTGGCCTGCATTCTGTTGATACACTCAAGATTTTCTGTGCAAGTACATGTTTCATTTTGTTCCTATTGAATGTATAAAACACTCTTGACATCTGGAAATCCTTAAATGAAAATATTAAAACCAACATTTTTTCTTTTCAACGATTACTAATTCAAAAACTGGTGACATTCCCTGATAGAAAATGTCATGGCCACCATAGTTGTCTGTTATCTATAACTATGTCAGCATGTTATGTATTTTATCTTACACAAATGCAATGCTGTGTGGCTAAAATATAAAGGATTAAAATGTTGGATTTCTTTTAAAGGACCATTTGTCCAAAATCCATGCAGGAAACGCCTGGTCAAAGGTCAATTGCTGTCTAAAAGATGTAACAATAGGCATGTCACAAATTTTAGAGGGAGAGAAGGTCAGAGTACAGATGACATAACAGAGAAGGCCTGCCAGCAAATACGTTCAAGATGGTGTTTTATCACAGCATAGGACCAGTGATCTTGGAAATTTTCTGTGAAGAGAGAGGGAAAGGATTTTGGGATTAGAAGCATTCTAATCCCAAAATATTTAGGACCATATATGTTAAAAGTAAAAGCTGTTGTATGTTTATGGATGGTATTAATACTTTCTACCATGGAATTCAAGGCACTCACAGGCCTACTCACAAGATTTGTGATTCTGTGCGGAGAGTACAGTAAGTCATAAGACTCATGGTGTATAAGTGGGGACGTAATTATCAACTTCTTACTATGTATGTTATATATTGTTTCTTATAGATAAGGTTTATTATCTATATGCTGCTAAAACTCTTATGTCTGTTTGCTTGTAACCTTCGGTTGGGTGAAGACATGATGCATAGAGCAACAATTATTGAATCAGTGTACCTCAAACGGGCTAACTTATAAAATGCATTCAAAATGCAAGATTCATGACTTCCATGAGATTGAAATTTGGCAAAGTTGTGGCTGCTTCAGTGTTGTCAATTTGGCACGGTCAGCTATAATCTTCATTTCCAATGTTTCGTATTAGCTTACTACATGGAAAATCAATAGGATGCTAGCAGGAAACTCCTACTTCCACTATCTTTTTGCCTATCTATTCTGTTTCTTTGTTTAGGTAAGAAAATATCTGTGAAATGATGATCAAATGAGTCATGTTGTTGTTGTTATTGTTGTTGTTGTTGTTATTATTATTATTATTATTATTACATTTTTCTTGTCTTTTTATATTTTATACTGGGATAAGTAAATATATCCCAGATATGTGGGGATAATAGCTGCTAGGATTCTTAAAAAAAAAAAATTCTTAGAACAATCTCAAAATGTTCTTACAAGACAAGAGAGACCTCTTAGAAACCTTATTTTGTTTTTAGAAATTTATCAGATCATATTCTACGTGTTGCTCTCCTTTGTCCCATACAGGATTAGTAAGCTTGAAAAGCAACGGAAGCCCCTGTAGTAAGTAACAAGATCTTCCCCAAAACATATGACCTTTTGTATTGTTATATAGCAACATGCTTCGTCAGAATGCTTCCAGTGACTGTAATCAGCTCTCTTCTCTGAAAGGGGCAATTAAGTGAATAGGATTCAGATCACAATAATAAAGGAATTATATTTTAAATTATGGATGGCAAAGCAAAAGCAATGGTCTTTTCTTGTGTGAGGCCTCACTGTGCTTCTTCCTTTAACAGGGAATTTATTTTTACCTTCAGAAGGTTTAGAGTATTCCTCTGAAATAGAACCTTACAGAAGGCAATTATTACATGTCTCGGTAGTATTTGTTTTACACTGTGTTATAGCCTTTTTCTGGAAGGGAAAGGGGCAGCCACTGAACCACTTAAATAATTGTTCTACAATTTTTCTAGGAAGGACTTGAAAATTGGAATGTTACATTTTCCAACTCCTTTTCCATTTCAGAATTGTTGCTTGTTCTGTAAACCCAGAATCGGTCAAAAAATCTCCACAGATAAGCCATGTTGGTTTATAAGCGTGTATTTTTATGATAATATTCCAAGCACTCAAAACAGAAAGAGTTTTCTTTCATTTACAGAAAGACTTGAATACCAGAAAATCAATCTATGATTCTGGAGAAAATCAATCTGTGTGGTTGCTAAATGTCAACACTGGCTTGATGACATATAATCAATTAGTCAATGAATACCTGAAGTAAATTAAGCTTATATGGAAAAGCAACTGTATTTGAAAAGTTATATTACAATCTTAGATATGATTTTTCTGTGTAGAGGTAAAGGTGAAGCAGTAGTATGATTTGGTGCTACCTCGATTTTCTTACTATTTAAACAATGCAGGTAGTCCTTGATTTATGGCCACAATTGAGCCCAAAATTTATTTTGCCAAGCGAGTTAGTTAAGTGACTTTTGCTCCATTTTACGACTTTTGTTGTTAAGCGAACCACTTTGTTAAATTAGTAACATGGTTGTTAAGTGAATCTGGTTTCCCCATTGACTTTGCTTGTCAGAAAGTCATAAAATGATCACATGACCTGGGACACTGCAACTGACATAAATATGAGTCAGTTGCCAAGCATCTGAATTTTGATCAAGTGACCATGAAGATGCTGCAATAGTCATAAAGTGTGAAAAGTGGTCATAAGTCACTTTTTCTCTGTGCCGTTGTAACTTCAAACGGTCCCTAAATGAACTATTGTGAGGACTACCTAGACCAGGTGCATGGCATCTGAGATAATTAATGAGAAATTACTTCTTGATGAAGACTAGACATAAGGCAAATGTGGTTGTTGTTTTTTTTGTAATGCCACCTCTATTCAAGGGACATCCATGGCACAAGCACCAGTTTCCACCAGTTTCTAATTCTGCCTCTTCTTGGATATAGAGATGATCATAATACAGTCTCCTCTTTACTGTTCCAGAATAACTTACTGGTAGGCATTTTACATAGCAGTGTTCTTCCTTAATATGCTGATCCAGCGAAACATGTTTGCAGACCCTTCATCCAGGATTAATTGGTATTGAGTACCTGAGATGCAGTATTGATGACTTCCTGTTTTTCCCAAATAGAGATATAATTCAGGGCACTCCGTGTCATCTTGCATAATTAAAGTATTGTGGGGGAAAAATATAACTGTTCCTACTCTTTTAAACTTAGTCTGTCAATTCTGCGCCAGAACTGAAGCAGATGGTAATATCCAGATATTTCTGTAATGTATGTTTCTTATAGAAAGAGCAAATTAAGCCCTGTAGCTCTTTAGAGGGCATTAACCTAGATATAAGGCACGGGTGTCAAACTTGCCACGTCACATGACGTGTCACGACGTATCGCAACTCTTTTTGCATTGCCGGCAATGGGGTGGGTGCGGCTTCGGTATGATGAAACCGGCCCACGGGCCGGCAGTTTGACACCCCTGATATAAGGCATCTCTGTAGGATATCAACCTAGATATAGAACAGGTGCTCACTTCAGGTGATGATCGTTTATTCCCTTTGGAATTAATAGAGGATTTGTTTCATTCTAGTTCATTTTCTTCAAATGCTCGAGTTCAGTTCAAGTGCCAAGCCAATTTACCGAAAGATAATGGGAACTGAAGTCCAGCAGTTCTGAACAATATTAAGCGTAGGGAAGACTGAGCCAGTTAATAGTTTTTGTTGTTGCATTCATAACTTTAGTATTATTAACTTATTCTAATCATTGTCATAGTGTTGTTTTTAATTCCTTTACATATTATATCTATGACTATTAAAATGATGCCATGTCCATGATAAATAGAAGTAGAAATAAAAATTATGGCATCGTGCCCATTTGTAAAATGTATTTATTGTTTACTGCATTTTATGCCAGATTTCCAAATGACTCAAAGTGTTGTAAAAAGCACAAACCCCTGCAAAACAAATGAAAGCCAATAAAACAAAAGCCGCACTAAACTGGAATAGAAGTGAAATCAGCAGCTGTTCCTTCAGCCTTTTTTTTCCACTCTTGCTTGGATGGCCACTAAACAAAACATGCATATTAATAAAACAATCACAGAAGAATGTAAAACACCGTAGCAAACATATTTACTTAAACATTTTATGATCAGAACACTGATGCCTTTTTCCCCCAGTTTTCAAGGTAGCTCTTACAGTGATGCTTAAGAATTTGTGTATCCTGTTGAATTATCCATTTTTCTACACAAATACTACCTTTATTGGTATTTTTGTTGTCTCATTACCATCAGAAGGCAGCCAAAGTCAGAAATAATGTATTTCCTAGTTGGAACCCTGGAAAGTGGGTATATGATACGATCAGTTAATTTCTTATTATTTTCCTGTTTTTAATTATTGAGATTTTATCTGCTCTATTGGCTCTTGTTATCTTTTTTAGTTTTCAATAATTTTAAAATATAAATCACTGTTATGGTCTTCTTGGCTGAAAAGCACTTTGTAAAATTTCACAATAAGCAAATAAGTCTTGTAAGAACTGGCATCTACATGCCAGGAACAGCATGATCCTGTTAATTTTTCATCTTCATCCAAATACTAAAGGCATAGAATTCTTGCCAGTAATGAAAAAGTGGAAACCTCATTTTTGGTTTTGATAAAAATAACAATTTAATTCATTTTGGAAAGTTGAGTTGTTCCAATCTTTCTTACATTGTTGATGAGTAATTAATTTTCAAACGTGATGAAATTATATGAGTATGACATACCTGACTTTTATACAACTTCTTAGTTGCTGCACAATCCTGTGGAGTATTAATGCTATCTCTCTGCTTTTATTTCCCCCCCCCTTTGACATTTTAAGCTAACAACATCGAAGCTATGAATTTTAATTCTTTGCTCCTGTTACAATTTCTAAACAGTCTGAAAGCATATGGGCGAAGGTTGCCTGTCAGATTAAATTAAACCTTATTCTAGTGGCGTGAACATATTTCTTTTCTTTTTGTGATTTTTATTTTAATTAGTAGCTTGGTACTTTGAGGAACAGTCATTTATATATATGCTCTGTAGAGGAGAGACTGAGTGAAGATATGATAATATTTGAAATATTTTCAGGGTTGTGACATAGCAGAAGGGATGGATGTACCTGTGTTATTTTAGAGGACAGGATTGGAACCACTGAGTTAAAAGTACAAAAACGTAAGCACAAGCTAGATCTCAGGAGCAATTTCCTGATTCTACAAGCTGTCCACAAAGTGCATCCATCCATAGAGGGAGAATGGTCATCTATCAGAGATGCTGCGGTTCCCAAAGTATCTTTGTCACAGCAAACTCACAGGGATGCCATAAGGTATAAATATTTGAGGAAAACACAAAACACTTGACATCTGTTGGACACTGTGCAAAATACTAGATCAAAGTAGCCCAATTTTGTTTCTAGAAGTTCCACGAAAAAATTACTAAGGGCAGTGTGATCCAAGAAAGTTTGTGAACCTCTGCTATAATGGACCTTGAATTCCAAAATCTCTTAAGGCAGGGGTCATCAAACTTGGCCCTTTTATGACTTGTGGACTTTAACTCCCAGAATTCCTCAGCCAGTCATAAAAGGGCCAAGTTTGAAGACCCCTGTCTTAAGGTTCCTTCCAGATCTAAACTTCTAGGCAGTTGTTTATATGTTTTCTATTTTTTGGTTCCATGAATTAATTTCCTCACAACAGTAATTCAGAGATTAATGTTGATGATATTCTTGACAGGTGTTTTTTTTTAAAGGCTACATGACAAATTACTTCTAGTGCTAATTTTAGAACTGCTTTCTTTATTGACAAGATGTGATTGTTAGATAATAAGGCATCCAGTCCATACATAAGCCAGAGTATTGCATGTCGTATTTCTGAGTTCACAGAAGTGATATATGCTATTAAAATGGCACCAAAACAGCTGAGAAAAATTTCTCATTTTTCACACATCTTGGATTTAGAATTGAATGACATATGAATGAATGGAGGAATGAATAATAGAATGATATCAGCAGTAAGCTGTTCCAAATCAAGACTGCACATTTATTTTGCTCTTAAGCCTGTGAAAAGTTCAAGTTTGCAGCCCCAGAGATACGTGGCATCAGATTTGGCCACTGAAGGAACAAATAAAAAGGGAATTTTTATGTGCATTCTAATCACCAGCTTTTCCACTATTGCTCCCTAAACTGGTAGAGGTAGACCAGTCATTTAGAGACCATTCAAAATTACAATGAACTAAAAAAATGTTATGATCCATCTTCAAAGTTATGTGTCCCTCCCCCTGTGACATGATACCATTTGGGGCACTTGATAACTGGATCACATTTACAATCAGTTGCAGTGTCCCATGGGTTATATGACTGCGATTTGTGACCCGTTTCTTGCCAGTTTATGGTAAAGAAAACATCCATTCAGGATAGTACATTTGTTTAACCATCATGTGATTCATTTAATGACCACATAATTTACTTAACAACTGTGGTGACTGACATCATAAAAATGGTTGTAAAATTGAATCAGGCTATATGGTGACCAGCTTAAAGACTGCAACAATTTACAACCAAAATTCCAGACCAGTTGTGCTTGTTAAGTGAGGACTACCTACTATATATAGGCAGAATGAGGAAAAAGTATATGTGGGGAGTTATGCTTAAAACACTCTTCTACCTTAGAGGAACTCTTGAAATAATTTTCGGATCTCAGGGAACTATGAATTTAAAATATATCTACAACTAGCATTGTGTAGCCCATGAAGTTTTAAAAATGTTATTTTTCCCCCCAACCACAATCTCTCATGAAACCCCAGTTGAGAAAGACTGGTTTAAAGGAAAAAATGTTATCTAGGGCTGGATGTGCCAATTCTCCTGCCCCAATACAGCTGATAAAAATAGAGTTTATTGCCATTTGTTATTGGCAGTGATGTTATTGGCCATATCTGTATAATGGGCTGTACAATGGAGAGAGAAGAGCAGTTAGCATAAGGAGCTAAAGGTTTAATTGGAAAGAGTGTAAAGCAAATACTTCATTATTAAATGTTTTTTATCCATCTTCATTAACACAAAATGTAAAATGGTCCTTCAATCGTACAATCTTCCAATAGAAGAGAATAGTAGAGATATTGGACTGTATAGGCCTGTTTAGCTATTCTGTACCCCAGCAGTATCTAGGTCGTTTAATCTCAACGTTTAAAGAATAGGCAAAAATGCTTGCCAATTATTTATAACAATCTGGAGATAACTCCTGGTTTTTTATTATATATTAATTTAATTCTTCAAGTGGGGAACATTGAGTCAGTGGCAGCAAATTGATGTGTCACCTCCTGCCTCTGTGTTTGCTTCCATTATGGTGTTTTCTCGGAAGGCTGTTGCATTTCACCCTTTCTTCTTTCAGAGATTAGTTAGTATTCAGCAAAACACCTGCCTCAGGAAACATTTGTCAACTTTCATGCGCTCGGCAGAGAAATTCTGAAAAATGGATTCTAATTCCCAAACTGCCTTAGCTAATAAAATCCATAGCCTCTTCCCACCTTGGGATTAGTGGTTATAGGCAAAAATCAAGCTTAATACCAAGAAGCACACTGATTTTATTTGCATTTAGCTCAGATAATACTAACAAGCAATGCACGTGCCATGCATCTTTGTAAATGGAGACACCCAGATATTGCCTGTTTTATTTTTTCTCTGAACAGTTGCCTCTTTGGCATCCTTCCTGGCAGGTGCTGGAAGAGCTTTTTGACAAAATAATTATACTAGTAGGAAGCTTGACAAGTCTGTAAAATATAAGTTGGGGTTATTGTAATCCAATGATCTAGCTTTTTTGAAATGAAGCCAACTCTGTTTTAGGTTAGGATGGGACATAATCTGCTGTAGGGATAAATTACACACAAGCTATGTAGATTTGGCAGATTTCTGAACATATTTCCATGAAAGACACTTCCCTCAAAATTACTGTACAGGTAGTCCTCACTTACTGACTGCCTCATTTGGTCACCATTCAAAGTTAAACTAGTGCTTACATTAAGGACCTTTGTAAGATCCCTCAGTTATGTGATCCTCATTGTAATAATTAAGGAATGACCTGTGCCTGACCTGTTGTTTTACTCACTCCCCCCCTTGCAGAGTAGAGAAAAAGGGATTACAAGAGAGCGAGCAGGCATGTGAGGAATTCACATTGAAAGCAGTGTGCTGGTGCTGGCAGCCTTGAGTGCATTATGCAAAGTCTGGCATATCTGCCTGCTTACTCTCTTAATCCCTTTCTCTCCAATGAGATTGAACATTCCAAAGAGTGGGGAAGTGGTTGGGGGCAAATAACAGTGGAAGGTTATTAATCTTGTCAGTTTTAAGCCAGTGATCCCAATGCCAGCAGGGCGAGCATTCCAAAATTGGGGAAAGAAAAACACAGTCCCAGTGCCATGATTTCCTATTTAGCAACCACTTTGCTTAGCAACAGAGTTGATCCCAATTGTCATCGCCAAACAAGGATTGCTTGTAATGAGATTTTTAAATGAAATTTAATATTCATGTTTGCCTGTTGTCTAGTTTTGTTTTCTTTCTTTGGCTGTGAGTGACACCTACCCAAAATTGACAAAACTTCAGACTTTTTCCACCTAATATGTTGTTTTTGTTGACTCAACATTCCATCCTTGCGAGGTCAGTAAAATGAGGACCCAGATTGTTGGGGGGCAGTATCATGACTCTGTAAACCGTTTAGAGAGAGGGCTGTAAAGCACTATGAAGAGGTATATAAGTCTAAGTGCTATTGCTATTGTGAAATCTGACCCACACTTTTGGTGTTGAGGGCTTTTGATTGTTGTCCTAAAAAAGTGCCGTTTTAATGTTGTTGTTGTTTTTAAGAGTTAACTTTCTTATGTTGAAATGGGGTCGTAATTTAAATAATTAGAAAATGTTTACATATGGGATCATCAGACTAACTCTGGAACTAGGAAGCATGGCTGTTTCAGCCTTCATTACTATCACTGTAGCCTGCCAATGGAATGGGTGATAATGTTACTTATTTTAGGAGCAATTAACTAAATGGAATGTAAAAGTATGATAACAACAAAAATAAAAACAGTGTTCTGATTTTTACTTTCTACTTTCTTCTCCTTATTATGACATCTTCCTAAGTAGCCTTTCCCTGGAGTCTTCTAGGAATTAAAAACAAACTAAATTCCTTTGAAGAGAGTTGGACTTGTTGACTACATGCAGAGATGGTTTGCTATTTCCTTTTATTTTTAAATCTTTGCAGATAAAATATCTAATGAAAAAGGCATGTGGGTTGTATTGCTTAAAGTTCTTTCCAAATGATATAAAGTCATTATTCAATTATAAACAGCTTGTGGTTTTAATATATTTATGTCCTACTGTTCCTGGTTGACCTCAATAAATAATAACAATATATAACAACATGAAAACAATACATACATAAAATAGCAATAAACTTTAAATAATTTTGAAAATATCTTAACATTGTGATAACATCAAGTTGGTATGCACTCTTACTTAGCAAAGAAAAAAGCAGCACACATATTTAGAAATCTGATTCACACATTTATTATTTGTTTTTGATAAATCTTGAACCCTGGTTTACATCTTTAATTTCTGTGTATCTTGTGGGCTAGAGGCGATAGAGTAATGGAAAACATTAGGTATAGTGAATATTGTTGAAATTATGTTCAGTGGGTGAAAAATTGATTACTATTTCTTAGGATAGCTGATTGCTTGGTCCACATACTCTGCTTACCTAAATTCTACTCCAGTATAGGAGACTTAAGAAATTCTTGGTAAAAACCTACAGACTGTTGTATATCAGGTCTATCAAGCTAATGTAAATATCTTGTTTATAGTAAATAGAATTTCTTGCAGTTGCAATCAGTTTGTTTATTCATTCATTCATGTATTAGATTTTTATCCTGCTTTTATTACTTCATAAGTAACTCAAAGCAATCAACATACATCATACTCCTTCCTCCTCTTTTTCCCCACAGCTCTGTGAGGTATGTTGGGCTAAGAAAGAGTGACTGGTCCAAAGTGTCTGCAATACTCAACATGCCAAGTTGAGAACATGACTGTGCTGATGTCTGGATTGTATATAAGTATGACAATAAAGTCACCCAAAATTGTCATAAGTATGACAACAAAGTCATCCAAAAGAACTTCTTATGAATTTTTTAAGGCTAGTTTTTATTTTAAAACTATATCAATGTCTTGTTTTGTTTTGTTTTTAAATCCTTACAACCAGGAAACAATATTTATGAAAATAAATACGTGTTTTTTATTGTAACTGGACTATAAATTAGAAATTGAAATTATGAGGGTTTCCATTTTCATACCATACAGAAACTCGCCATTATTATGGTAAGATTTTAAAAATCCACGATTTTGCTTAGTGTATTGATAGCCTTCAGTTGACTTCCTTTTTGAGGAAAAGCTCAACACCTGGGTGACTTCCAAGGGATGATTTATGGCAGACTAGAAAGATGTCCCTGAAGGAGGCTGGATGGCTTTGTGGTAGTGTTTGGCAACCAAACAGAAAATGCTGGCTGGTACAGTTTTTCTGGATAAAGGAGAGATCATGAGATCACCCACTTGCACTCTGGAGAGTTGTTCCTCATGAGTACACTTAAGGAATTGGGTGGTTCTTTTTTAGTTGACTGGTGAGTTGAATGTCTGGGAGTCAAGGGATTTCAATCAAGTTAATAGCCATAATGCAGCCTATATGGCCACAGATGCTGTGAAATGATTTAAAAAGGATTGGGCATGCATGAAACCCCTCATACTTCACATATTGTAGCAGAAAAAAATAACCTGCATAGAGGAACAGAAAAATTTCCTCCCAGTTGATTTCAGAAACTGGTAGACAGTTATAAGAAATGCCTACTTGAGGCTGTTTTTGGTTGGAGAATCATGGGTGTACTTACATTTTCCAGAGAAGAAAATGGCATATCAGATTTTTTTTTTAATAAATGATTGCAAAGTAAATTGTTCATAGCTTTTTGTTCAATTTTATCACCTTTTATCTTTATATACTGATGAACGAACAGGAAATATTGATATGTCCACATAGAAAGAAGAAAGAGCTACATTGGGTGTACTTTTTACATGAGGGTTGCAATGTCAGTTATTTTAAAAGGTTTTTTTTTAAAAATCCAAGATGGTATTTTAATACACCAGTAAAGAATTCACTTTTATAAACAGACGAAGCTAGATTTTAAAGATTATTTTTTAAAAATAGACATTGGAAACTTCATAGTGTTTGGGATGCCTTCAAGGCATGTAATTGTGCTCACATCTTGCATATGCTTCATGGAAAAAGATGAGTCAAAAATGTAAACATTTGAAAAATAAGTTGAAGAAAGGTTTGAGGAGCCATGTAAAACAGTGCATACAAAAATTATATAAAGTGTTTGGTTTACTAAATTCAAACATAATTCCTACCATTTGTATTTCAGACAGAATATTTATTGAACTGTGTAAAGCAAAATTATTTGGAGTGATGGGAAAAACCTGGTAAGTTATTGTCCTCTCGAAACGACAGCAACAAATAATATTATTTCTACTATTAAGGATGCTGAACCCAAAGTACATGGCAGTGATCTAATACATCAGGAATGCTTGTTTTTGTGTGTGATTTCATAAAAATTAGGAAAGCTTTTTCAATCATATTTTACAAAATGTAGCAGTTGAAGTTAAAACATCAGAGGCAGGAATCACAATTTTACTAAATTTGATCAAACTTGATATTTGCACAAAGGCATTTATTATTTGTCCCCCCCCCCCTTTTTTTTTTTTTTTTTACATTTTTTACATTTTAGCATCTTTCTTATGTTTTGCAGATTTGTGTTATCTAGTTACTTGATTAAAAGTTTTGAATCACTGTTCCACATAACAAATATTTGGAGCAATTTTTGGCCAAATAAGGAAATAATTGGAACAAAATAGAACATTGTGACTCTTTGAATGGAACATTATAAGTGGAGTTTTATTTTATTTATTTATTCATTTTCTATAGCCATCCATTTGAAACAAGTGACCCTGGATGTTAACAATTATTAAAAAATTAGAAACAGCTGTAACGTAGTACAAAATTAGATGTATGGTAGCCAAGAAAAAAATCTCATCATAGACATCAACACAGTCAGAATATAGAGCCCTTCACACAGTTAGGACTCCAGACCTAGACACAAAGGTCTTCAAGGCCAACAATGGTTTGAGTCATCCTTACTTGTGAAGGGAGAACGTTCCATAGGGCAATGGCAGAGAAGACATTTCT
Organism: Azemiops feae; assembly: GCA_023970755.1. NCBI lineage: Eukaryota > Metazoa > Chordata > Lepidosauria > Squamata > Viperidae > Azemiops > Azemiops feae. The sequence goes on along the minus strand of JALGBA010000178.1, from coordinate 232,379 downwards.
TCTTATCTCCAGACAGTTGACATTGCTTTACTGACAAGACTTGTAGCATGTCCAACCTACTGGACTGAATTGGATTGGTAGAAACAACTGGGAGAAGGAGAAGGTAAACAGTAGGCAACCTAGTCCCAAGCCATGAAGGGCTTTAAGGGAGACCAGTACTCTGAATTGCATCCAGAAACACACATGCAATCAAGCTCATCTAATATCCAACAACATTTACTATTCATGTAGCTGCCTTTTGCACAAGCTAAAAGCTTCCAAATGCTTTTCAAGCACAGCCCTGGGTAGAGCATATTGCAGTAATCCAAACAAGAGGCCACAAGGTCATGAGTGACTATGAGCAGAGCCTCACTTAATTCCTCACCTTTTTAAATGACATAAACCTATTTTAAAAAATAGGTTGCAAAGGAAATGGTTTGTCAGGATATAAATATATTTGTTGTTCCCACATTGATATTAATATGAATAAATATTTTCAAATCCCATTGAGCTTATGGAGAAAGATAAGTATTGTAAAAACTGATTATCACTTGAACATTGATATATGTTCTTAGAGGGATTCTCATCTTACCTTTTCACATTTTTCAAGTGGACTGATGTTTTTGAAAGAAGTTTTACTAGAAAGGACAAAAACATAGATCGTCTTTATCTTAAATTATAGATAACATATGATTGCGGGGGGCTGATATCCAATCACCTTTATCACTGACAAATACTTCTATTTCTCTAAGGAACCCAAGAGATGGATTTAAGAATCTTTGTGAGATAACTGGAAAGTTACTCTATATCTCTCTAACTTCATGATGGGCTTGCTTCTTTGTTTACTAAAATGCTATTGAAAAGTTGGAGAAAGCTGAAATTAAGGTTTTTTTTTTACTTGGTGTCTAAAATTGGAGAGTGGTTGAGACAATGAATTTGGAATGTGTATTACAGCTAAAAAGCTCTCAAGTTGGATTTAAAAAAAACATTGTTGACACTTTGGTTAGCTAACTCAAAACATGCAACAGAGAAAGGAGAATGTACAATAACTTTTATTCAATGTTTTGTTGCTGTTTGGGGTTTTGTTTTTTTTTTGTTTTTGGCAAGAGTTCCCAGTGATCACGATTAACTATATCAAAACCTACACGCTCAAATGTGGCAAAATATAATTGTAATTGAAGATAATTGATAATTAAATGAAACCTGAGTCGATGAGTGAACTGAAAAAAGTAATATTTTGGGTGCTTTCATAATTGTTTGAAAATAAAACCAGATGGGTTTTTGTTGGCTGATATTAGAAGCAAAGTGAGACCATCCTGGTTATTACCAGGAGACTACTTGGAAATTCCAGGGTTTAACATTAGTCTGATCAGGGCTTGGCAGTAAATTTCAATCTCCTGACTTCACACAGATTAATTTGACTGCTAGGTTTGGACTTAGCTATAGTATCTCTGACCCAGCATAGCTAGATAAGAGACTTTATTAAAAAAATCAGTATCATCATATTGTACAATTGATTGTCCACATCAACATGATGCTACAGTTTACCCCCTTATATCCACAATATTTTAAATCTGTTGCTGCTGCTTCTCATATTCCAGTGGTTGTGTGCTTCATTGAAGCTGAGCATTTGTTGGCAGTTGACGTAACTGTCCTTAGAATTGCTGGCTCTTCTGATTATTTCTCACAGAGTTCACAGAATGGGGAGTTGAAAATACATACTTGAAATAATGAATAGCAAACTCCTTCCTTAATATTGCCAAGAAAATTGGCATGGGTTCTGTCACCATGGGTCAAGTTCAACTCAAGGGATCTTTACCTTAGCTTAATAATGTTACGACAAGAAATTTATACTTAAAAACTGTGCTTAATATTCTGTAGGAATACTGCTCGACAAGATAGTTGCATATAAAGCAGGTCTTTTTATAACTTTTAAGAGTAACTATAGGCTTATGGGAATCTGCTGATTAATATAGAGCAGTATCTTATTAACCTCTGGCTTCAATAAGCCATTTAAATAAATACCTTAATATAAAGTCATTAAAAGGATATTTTTAGCATGGTAGCCTTTAACCATTAAAGAAACTTGAATGAGAATTATATTTACTGTGTTTTTCATGTTATTTATGTACTATGTGGAATTAAATTACTTAAGAGACTTACTGGTGAAAGATAAGGATTGAGTAAATAGTAATAGAAGTAGCATTTAGAAACCTGAAACACCTGACTAGGAAAATGCTGTTTCTAGTAGCTCTAACTTCTGCCAAGCAGGGATCAGAAACATATTTCATTCCTCCAAGGAATTCTGCATTGGCCACCTGGACACTCATTGTGCATGTAGAACAAACCTTTCTGACTAAGGAGAATCGGATGTTATATTAGAGACTTGAAGCAATCCTTTCTTCTTTCTGTCCCAGATTAGAGAAGGACTGGCACCAATGGGCATTAGATGAGTCATCAAGATATTACTGAACAGAACAGAACAGGGATTCAGCGTTTTGAATAGTCTCACAATAGTCATTGGACAGCGAGGCCATGATCTCAAGGTTAATTAAGGCCTGCATCAAACTAGCATGTGAGACCAAAAATAAGCCACAAGAGACTGTGATTCACCCCACTAGAAGAGGAGATACCTCGGCCACTTAACCTAGGTGAGGCAATTTATTACAGAAAAATAAATTCAGGAACAGCAGGAGAAAATAATGTCTCTCAAAAAATTGTACGCATGCTTTTATTAATACTTTTAATTGTAAGCCACCCAGAGTTGTTGAGAATCACACAACCTATAAATTGTATAAATTCACGTGATCCTAGTTTAACGACCACTCCTTCAGTGACTGTGAAGACTTATGATAGTACTGAACAAGTAGTTACAACTGAATCTTGTACTTAACAGCTTCTCTGTGGTCACATGGTCATGATTTGCATTCTGGCTTGCTGGCTTCCCACAAGCAAAGTCATTGGAGAAACTGGCAGGAAGTCAGAAGTTGTAGTCATATGAGAGTCTCACATAACTTACGACAGCGTCATTAACAGAGTTTCCGGTCTCTTCAGTGTCATTAAACAAGGAGTAGTGATAAGAGTTAATTTTGAGAGCGCCCTCAGCCACATGGAAAGGCATATATTTTATACTCCATTCCAGTCCATCCTGGCATTTACAGGGGGAGGTTGTTGGTGGAAATTGAGCAATTATGTAAAAAAGGGTATGGTTAAGAATCTGGAGGTCTCTCGGAATTGAGTTTGAACGTTAGCAGACATTTTGACCCTAGGTATTTTTTTAAAAAATTCTAGCATCATTTGCATCGCATATAATTGATTTGAGGCAATTTATGGCAATGTTGGATGAGCAGCATTTTTAGGATAGGGGTGGAAGGTAGGACCATTTCAGATGTAACTGTCAGAACTCCCATCCTGCACTTCAGCCTCGCTTTGCTAGATGCCAGTCTGCCATAGACTATGGGGGGGGGAGGGAGCTGCTGGGAGGGGAAAACAGAAACCACTCATCATGCTTTCCCAAGACATTGGCTCATTGTCCCAAGGCAAGATGCCTAGGAATGGAATGCAACAGACTCATCATCTACCCACAAAATGCAGGCAATGTTATTAAAACAATTCCTTCTAATGTAACTGGACAATAGTGAGATAATAGGGGTAAAGATCGGGAAAGGGAAAGTTAACTAGTTCAGGGCTCCTCAACCGTGGCAGCTTTAAGACTTGTGGACTTCAACTCCCAGCTTTGCCGGCTGAGGAATTCTGTGAGTTGAAGTCCACAAGTCTTAAAGTTGCCACGGTTGAGGACCCCTGAACTAGGACATAAACTCTTAATTCTGGCTTTGCTGTACTGTGACCATTTGGCTTTTAGTAAAAAGTATACCTTTCACACAAACGGAGTCAAGAGTCTTTCTTTCCTAGGAGCCCAAGATGGGGCAGGTGTGACAGTAACATAGTCTTTTATTTTAACTGCTGCTACTGACATTTCTGCTGAACATTTGTTTACATTCATATTGTAACAGGTACAGTACCAACAGTGCAAGTTGCAGTCTCTGTAAGTTGACAGGCCTCATTATACAAATAAAGATCTAGTGAGGACCAATTTCTTCTTATCACAGATCTAGCAATTGTGCTTTTTGATCATGATGAGCTTACAGAAGAGCTAGTTACGCTATTCTTCTAAGACTGCCATCCAGTGTTAGGTTGTCAAAAATTATACTTCAGTGAGAAGGTGATGCTACATACCCTTGAATTAACAATAGGGGGTTGCAAAATGTTCTGAATTTGAAATGCTTCAAGGTTGAAGTGGATAGTTCCAATTATTTTGAAAGTATTCCAAACTCAGAACGGATGTTTTGAGTTAAAATAGCTGGAACAACCTATTTTAAACTTGAACAGTTTCAAAATTATTGCCATACTGTTCTGGATTATTATTTAATAGTGAAGAGCTCACATTGTATGGCTTATAACTGCTTAAAGAAACATCATCAATTTTGGTGGCGTTTTGGTCATTTCCATGTAGTTTTTCTTGTAACGATATAAAAATGACTCGTTATTGTCTTCTTCCAGGCTGTTTTGTTTTTGCTTTAATTTGGCTTTCCTATGATGGCCTCTCATCTATATTAACCCAGCTAATCCTGCATAGTTTTATGACAGCAATTAGTGTTGACCACTTTCCTACACAGGGCTGGGTAAAAGCTGCTTAAAAAGATTTTGAAAGAAATAAATTGGTCATAAAATGGGGCAAAACTCACTTGACAACTGTCTTGTTTAGCCACAGAAAATTTTGCCCCGTTATGGTCATAAGTCAAGGTCTTAAAAAGATTTCCAATATTTGTTTTGTTCTCTGCTCCAGATTTTTATACGTCATGTGGATTTCAGAATATTACACATTTCTCTTCCAGGTATCCTTTTTTCTTTCAGATATCCTGTAGGGAAGTGTATTAGAAAACATTTAGAAAATAATTGTATTTTACAATTTAAGGCTTTTTAATATATTTGTGTGTATGTGTGTGTGTTAAAAAAAGATTTAGAATTGGGTCCAGAAACAAGTTAAGGCCCAAACTTTGGTTCAGTGATGTATAAAATGCTCATTCATCTTATGAATCAAGAAAGCTACTCCTTTGCATACTTCTTAGCCTAATGCCTTCTTAGGATTTGAAGGGAATTTCCTATTTAATACTGTGATTTAGACTGATTAGACAAGAAGAAAATATTTAGTCCATCGTGATCCCTATTTTTTTTTTTTTAATTGTAAGTCTCATCGCATTCAGTACTGTACTGAAGCAGCTTGCAAAATTAAGCTAAGTTTTGTTGACACGTAGAAAGGCTTCTTTTCTAATGGAAGAAAAAAATATATCTATAGAGCAGATATGCACAACTGGCTTTCCATATATTTGGCAGCCAAATTTCAAAAAGCCTTATGCATGCAATCGATTTGCAAACCATTAGAAACAAGACATGTCCACTTTTGATTCTGGATGTATCTACCATGGGGATGTAGCTTGCCACAAGGTTAACTTTGCTGGAGTACAGCCCTTGAGAGAGAGAGAGAAAAGACTTTCTTGCTTCTTATCTAGTGTGGGCACCTATTCAGAAAATATTGAAATGGTTAAAATTTTACTTATTTATAATATAGATATCTTAAGGCCATCAAAATCAACAGCAACTCTTAAACAAGAGTCTTCAGTAAGAATGCTGGATTCTAAAAGATTAGTTCAAGTAAAATATAATTAAGAAATAAATGTTTCAGATAATCCCTAACATCTGTAATTTGTGAAAACTATTTTTAAGAAAAAAAGCAAATTTAGATATCATGAAATTGTAGATATGTTTTTTTAATGGTCAACTTGGGGGGAAAAAAAACCTGCTCCTAAAATTAATATGATTACACCCACAAAAGCCTAGAAATTTGACAGGTTATAGAGGTAGATCAGTAACTTTCTGCAGGAGGCAATATTTAAGAACTCAGAGGGAGGTTTGCACGCTAGAGAAATATCAAGAGTTAATTAAAATTAATACCTAATAAATACTGCTTGATAAAAGACATAATGCATTTAAAATGTATGAGCTACCTATTCATTATACGAATTTGCTTCTGTAATGACTTTTAAATGAATGACTTTTCACCCAGCTTCACTTCTCCTTTGAGTTATGCTAGGGCAGTTTATTGAATCTTAGAGGAGGCTCATTGGAAATTATTGTTTTGCATAAACTATATGAAATTTGGCATAATTATAATATTTCATGGATAAATCGGGACAAAGCTTTGATCCTCTCTTTGGTTAAATTGCAGCTAAAACACCTACCTTATGGCAAGGTAGTGATGAATACAGAAACTTAAGGAAAAATAATTCAGTACTATCATATTTCCTGGGAAATATGAATAGAATAGTGCAGTGGCTACCCTGGAGGCAGAATGCTGAAAATAATAGGTAAAGATGTGATGGCCTGATTTTTTTTTTTAATATAATATAATATAATATAATATAATATAAAACCAGATCTTGTTTTGTTTTGCTTTTCTGAGAATTGAAGAGTGAAACATTTACGAAACACTAGTGAAATACTTTATTTATAAAATAAGGAATACAGTAAAAAAGGGTGCTCGAATATTGCTATTCTTTATATTTCCAAAATGTTTTTACTCATAATACGGACTGTGTTGAGTGTCAAGAGTATTGTAATCCGTGTGCACAGATGGCAACAAACAATCAGCATCCTCTCTTTCATTAAATAGCTCAACATACTGTCTCTTCTCCCATTTTTCCCTATAGCACCAATCCTTTGGGTGAGTTGTACTGGGGGCACTGCCATTTTCATTGAAGAAGTATGGTGAATTGAGTCCTGTTCTGCTTGTTGTTGTAATGGACAGTTGGATTAACCTTGAGGAACAGGGAAGAGCTGCAATTAAGGCAACTGTCAGATAACTGAAATCTGAGGCTGGACAGAAATGTAAAAATGAGCAAACATCTGAGGCATGACTCTCCCTTGTTGTCATGATGATAAAGGGGAGAGGACACTTTCAGATTTGCAAGATTCTGTTACTATAATCTTATAATAAAATGCATATTAGCACTTATAACTAGCATCTAGACTGGTATACCTTGACAGGGTGACATGGGTTGTCTGTTGCTGATTTTTTTAATCTAGAGTTCAGTGCATCTCTTATGACTGGGCCTCACTGGATGTGATTGATTTATTGCGTTGCTGGCTGGTTTCTTTATTTACCAAAATGAGAACATTGAGACTTCCAGGTTTTCTTAGAATTCTTCAGCTTTTAATTCATGTGCACAAACACAGTTAGTGAATGGGGTTATTATCTGACTAGACAACACACACACACAGACACACACACACACCAAACATGATAATTGTGTAACAAATTCAAGTTACAGGTATTTCATGGTATGCTTCTAAAATAGCAAACTGAATTTAAGTTAGTAAAAGGGGAAAATAGGCGTATTGCATAAAATTGCTTTTTTGGTGCGGGGAAATGTTTTCTCCATGGCTTACATATTTCTGCATTTTTACCATCAAGGTAAGTAGATAGAGTCGAACAGAACTCTGTTGTTATTAATTTTGACTTTAAAAATGGAATTTAGTGCACTGGATGGGCAATTACGTATTCTACTACAGCCTTCTAATTTAGTTTTGACACTCTGCGGCTATTAGGTATTACGAAGTCAGTAGACACCACTATTCCATGATGCTTGACTTTTAAGAGAATGAAAGGCAAAACCAGACTGGCTGCAAAGCATAATATCAGGTTACAGCAGTGATGGCGAACCTTTTAGAGACCGAGTGCCCAAACTGCAACCCAAAACCCACTTATTTATCGCCGGGTGCCAGGTGGACGTGGCCCACTGGGTGGGCATGGCTGTAGTGGTCATGGCAGACTGTGGGTGGGTGTGGCCAAGGTGGGCGTGATCACCTCGATGTTGCTCGTGGGGAGGGATGCCTGTGGGGGCCGGGCAGGGTTGGGGGAGATCCAGGGGGTCTCCGGCAGGTGGGGCGGTGGGCAGGAGGCTCGTCCTGTGGAATGAGGTGAGGCAGGGCGGAGGTACCATTGTCACAGGGCAAGGCGAGGCAGGGGCCAGGGCGGCTGCTGCCTGACACCATCAGCCCCTGCACACACAGGCCAGCGAGCGCATGGGTGCTGGGATGCATCCGGCCTCGTGGGACCTCGGCGAGTTAGCGGGCAGCTGGTTGAAGAGGGACGGTTGCCATCTCCGGGGCATGGCACGCGTGCTCACAGAGAGGGCTCTGAGTGCCACAGGTTCGCCACCACTGGGTTATAGCATATCCTCTATTTCCAAGAATGACTTTGGGCACTCACCTATAAAAAAGTTAATAGTAGTCTAATGGTTTGTTTGGAAATTGGGAAACTGAAGGTGGTCAGGAGCATCTTTTAGAGTTAGTGAGTTTAGGGTCAGACTTATTTTTAAAAATAGATTAAATAAAAAGGTAAAGTTTTCCCCTGACCAGTCACATCCACCTCTAGGGGGGCAGTGCTTATCTCCGTTTCTAGCCGAGGGAACCAGCATTGTCTGAAGGCTTCTGTCATCATGTAGCTATATTCCAAAGGCACACGGAACAGTTACCTTCCCAATGAAGTGATACTTATTTATCTACTTTCATTTACATGCTTTCGAAGTGCTAGGTGGGCAGGAGCTGGTACATAGATCTCGAACTGCTCACTTTCTGGTCGACAAGCCCAGCATCTATTCTAACCGCTCTGCCAGCATTGAGTAACTGCTGTCTAATAGTTTGCTTGGAAGTTGGAAAGCTAAAGGTGGTAGGAAGCATCTTTTAGTGTTAGTGAGTTTGGGTCAGACTTACCTTTTTACCCTCTGCTAAAACCTACTTGACTGATCAGTGACCACAGTAGCTTTTTTTTTTTTGTACATACCCATGACTTGCTCTCAAAGCTACAGCTAATCTAGAAAGAGACAAAACAAGTAGTTGTGACCTAACCCTGTATTGCCTTCTACAAAAATGTTCTTTGTAAGCTCCAGTGAGAGGAGGAGGAGAGCCTTAAGATACATTTCCATGTCAGTCGTAAAATCCTTCATACATTCCTGCAGGAATACCTTTCTCTGATTTTTCTGATTGTCTCCTCATTTGTTGAGACCAGTTGGAGTTAGCATGTTCCAGGTTCATTGGTAAAGCAGTAGCATCTTGGAGATGGAACACCTTTGTGTCTGCCTCTACTTCTTTATCACAATCTCTCTGATGTCTCCATCAACTTCACCCTCCACTCCCCCTGTCTCTTTGAGCAGGCCTCATATGTGACCTTGATCTTGACTTTGAATGACGTGTCGGAGTCAGCATAATTTCTGCATTGTCCCCCTGACATGGATTATTAATGTTTTTTTCATCCTTTTTTCCATTATATTATATTGTTATGCACTGCCTGGAGTTGTTAAGGAAATGGAGGTGGCCTTATACATTGATTAAATAACATACCAAATGGATTTATTGGATCTCAAAACTTCTCTGTCACTTTATCTTTTAAGTTCTGCATTATCATTTATAGCATATAACTTCCAGCCTCCCAGCCCAAGTGGAATTTGTTATCAGAACTGCTAACTTTTTCTAATCTGCTAGATGCAAGTTATCTTCTCGTGGATCAGAATGAACAGGGGAATATATTAAAGAAGTTATCACTTAAAATAGGTTTTATTGCCAGTCTCAATTTAGCTTGCTCAAGTTGTCCTTACCTACTTTGACTTCCTGGTTTGTGTTCTTGTTTTGTGTCTGCAAGAAAACAATTGAAGGACATTGTTGCAAATACTGTTTTGGGGCTGGATGTTGAAACAGATTGTTTTCCTAAACTTTGTGAATGTGTTGAGAGACATGTACAGATTACTGCACAGCTGTAACTTTCACATCAGTAAAGTTAATATCAACACTGAGGCACAGCCCATAGATACTGTAAAAGGTTAGGTCAGCATTTCTGCTTCATTCCCCTGTTATGTATTAGGTATTTATAATGCGGCCATAAAATCCATCCAAGATTTGAAACTTGGCATCAACATTAGAAATCTGCAGTGAAACTGTGACATGATCAGCCAGCATTGCTGCTCTGTGTCATGCCCTCATCCTTGGACAGCCAGGATGTTTAAATTTGGATCGGGGAGATCATATTTCAGTTGCCACTTCGGTTACAAGAAGATTCCTGTATAAATCTGGCTAGGCACTGTCTCCCAGCTTCAAACATTTTTTCATGGTGGCTACAGACATGATCTTTTTTAAAGGAACAGCCAAAGAATAAGAGAGAGTATGTGGGGCTGTACATGGACCACGAACAGAACAATTATGTTCCAAGTATGATCATTCCAGTATGTGTGGTTCGATAGTTTCCACATAAGAGGCATGGAATTTGAACTCATTCTGTACCGCTGCATATTCATTAGCACCGAGACTTTGTACATTGTTTATCTAAACACTGGTCTCCCTTTGATTCTTACTGCAATCTGAGTACAGTCGAACCTGATTCATACCAACAAAAACGGGGAGGGAGAAGAGAAAAGCATTTTTGGCAGAGGTTAGGCCCTGGCTGGATAAACACAGGGGCTTATTTATAATCCAACAGCAATGAAGAGCAAGTGAGCAGCCCATGTAAATCAAAGCCCCATTGAGGGGAAGCAAAGGAGAAACCAACTCTAATTCAGATATAAAGGCATTTGGGAGGTGCATTTCCTAATTGCACCATTTTCTCTTTTCTCATCAACCAGACCACACAATCTCATTCTTGCCTACTCTTTGGCGGTTCCTTAAAAAATTCTCTTGGGAATTTGTTAGTATTAAATAAACACCATAGAAAGCAGAAAACTGGATCGTATGGCTTTGACTTATTTAGTTTTGCAATAAATGGCTGAAATCCAGAAGTGAATCTTACCAGGGCGGGTTATGATAAGTGTAGCAGCTACTTCTCCTTTTTAAGACCTTCATTGCAACATGGGATTTCAGAAGAGAGAGAGTGTGTCCAAGATCCACTTTTATAGAATAATGTAAGAATTAAACATGCCTTTTTAATAAGGATTTGATTGTTTGTGTTCTGACATATTCCCACCTCATCAGATTTCTGGATGGTTGTGATTTAATGTATCTATGGGTGATAAGCCTGTTATTCAACAAATTAATCAGATTTTGACATGACCCAAAATTAGACATAGACAATCCCTGTCTGGCTGGAGGCTACAAATTAATTCTGCAACGAGTGTAAGGCTGCAGGATGTTTTCTGGTGAAAATTACAGATATAAAAACCAGAGTGAAAAGGGAAAGGTTGTCTCTCTAAGAAAACACCTGTCTCTGAAAAGTCCCTGAGGCACTGATCCCAAACTGTTGGGCTAGGGGCACATTTGACAGCTTGACACTGTAAATTGTAGGCACTTTAAGAAAAGAAAACTGACTGGTGTAAAAATGGACATGCCCATCCTCAAAATGGCTGTCATGCTGGCTTTGCCCATTCACAAAATGGCTGCCAGCTGCAAAACACTAGTGATTGATGGCAAACTATTTTTTGCCTCCCTTTCTATTTTCCCTGGATGCATCCTAACAATCAAATATGCCTTTAAAACTATTTTCTAAACAAGTAGGTGTCCTTACAAACAAAGCACTGGGCTACAGTGATGACCACTTTTATTTCTAAGAATGTTTACAACAGCAATGCATAATCTGAAAGCCAGAGCCATAGGCTGTTGCTTCCTTTGAATTCCGCCATTTTTTTAAGAAGGGGAAAATTATGGACAATTATATGTGAACTATATTTTATTAATTAAATTAAATGTATTTTATACCTTTTTCATTCTAGCCATGCTCACTTTTTTTTTTGCAGCGCTTTGATCCCCTCAGCCTGGGGAAAAAAAAAAAAAACTATGGAATTTGTGGAATTTAAGACAACTGAAAATAAAGCTGATTTTGGAAGCTAACGCCTTATGTTATGGCATGCCAGTTTCTTTTTGAAGTTTGATTTAAAATTAAACTAGTCTTTTAAAAAAAGCTAGCATCAAGAGAACTGTCTCTGGGTTTCTTGCTGTCCAGGGTGCCACGTGGGGGTTTCTATTCTTGAAACAACACATTTTATATTTCTGGGCTTTTTGTTCTTTGTGAAGAATCCTGATTCTCCTTTCTTGGCCAAAATTGAGGCAACATTTGGATAAAATATTAATTAAGGCTGGAGTCCAGGAGATGTACCTTGTGGCAAAGCAAGAATTTCTGCTGTGCTTTGCTGCTTCAGGCATGCAAAAGATGAAAGGATCACAGTGGACAAAGACAGGCATGCTTATTTTGGATGTCTCTTGAAATAATCAGTACCTGTAGCTTAGGCCTTTCTAATCAGGTTAGTTAATCTGTGATACTCTCACTGGAAAAAATAATCCCAGTTTAGTTCACAATCTTCCTTTGATTTGTCACTCGCTGTTAGCTGTTTCAAATACTTATGTCATACTGCCCTCTCATGTCCATTCTGATGGAAACCTCTTATCATGTATATTCATAATACAATTTTATTCTCTCATTTCTTTTTTCTCTTAGAACACTTTGATCAACCTTTGGAAAACATTATTGAGGCTGAGTGATTGGTGGGGCTCTTAACCTTTTTTAAAAAACAGTTATAGTAAACAAAATCCCACCTGGTACATGGAAAGACAAAAATTCCTATGGCTATATTTTAACAACCATTTTGCAGTTGTTGTTGTTGTTGTTTTTTAAAAAAAATACTTACTAGTTGAGTGTGATTTCCTTCAGACTGCTATTTATTTAAAAATGTTGGTTTCATCCAAATCCCCAGCCTGCCACTGGGAATTTAATCTTTGATGAATAAATAACTATTCCCGTACATCAACTAGAGCATCTCCTTCAGTGCTTTTGAGTTATACATCTTGTTTTGCTGATTCCTTTCCCTTCCCTGCTTTTGGGACTACTGTGGTGCTTATATTCTTGCAAACTGCAAAAATATTGGTTGAGCAAGGAGTTATTTGCCATAGCTGGAAAGATTGGAATACAAATCAAAACATGGTTGAAAGGTAAAAAATCTCCTTGAACTGAATTTGAGTTCTAGAGACTTTATGAGCATGGACACAGCCACGTAGCATTTTTGGCAGTAGAGCATAAGTGCTTTGTCACTGCCTATGTCTGTGCTTTTATTCTGATTTCCCATTCTAGCCCCAAATATTGGAATTTGCTTGCAGTTTTCCATCCATGCATTAACCAGTTCCTGTTAAGCATTTTCAAGGTCAGACAAGATGGACTAGAAACAGCCACCAAGCTGGTCAAATCATTGACTGTTACGATTTCCCAAACATGCACACATATATTGTATCTATGTGTGTGTACACATGCAATGTAAACAACCTGTAAACAGCTTTCAGGAAACCAGACACATTCTCTTTGCTTGTTTTTCTCTCTCCCACACTTGTATTCTAAGTTTTCCACTTACCCACTCCAATCCTTTTTCCTACAGACCTCAGTAATTTTATACTTTTATGCCACTGAATTGAACCAATTCACAGCAATTTACAGTAGAAATCAAACTAGAAATCCAGTGAAATTGAACAGTAATATTTGTAGGATCATAATAATAATAGTTGTGCTAAAGCTTCATCTACGTGGTAGCAAAATGGAACTTGAAGGTGTTTTGAAAGTGTTTTGCTTTAGCCAGAGAATATGGCAGGACTGGTGGAGCGTTGCCTCTCTGGGAGGCTGTCACACAGTATTGGTGCCACCAAGGATAAGTACTATCTTCAGTAGCAGCTCACAGTCTTAGGTGTGCAGGGAATGGTGAATATTTCATCCAGGATAAATGCACAGGTCAGGCCAGCCCCAACTGGAAAACACGATCTTGGAGATACTTGGAAGCTAAGCCATCTAGGGCTTTATTACGTGAAAAACAGCTCTGAATTGTACCTACAAGCTTACCAAAAACTAATGCAGCATCTGCAGTACAGGTGTGAGACTGAATTATTTCCATTCCTGCAGTTTTCATATTTTGATCTATTTGTCCACTCCTCCAAAGATCGATTAGAAGCATCTTCTAAATGTGCTTTTATAATGCCCCATTTCAACAGTTATTTTATGTATATTTCTGTGTTTGTGGGCAGCAGATTTCCATTGCACTATTTCACATGATAGCAGGGACACTGATATATTTTTCTTTTTTAAAGCTATCCCAAATCCTATAAGATGTTTGCAGGATTTCGGCAATCTTACTCCTGAAGTCGTGTCCTAAATCTCATGAGGTTTTGCTCAAATCATTATCATCATCATCAACAACAACAACAACAACAACAACATTTTGGAAGGACTAGGGAGGTTCCAGATGCCCATGGACTTATGGATATGATGATCCCTCATATATGTAATGCGAAGCTTTTTCAGTGGATTACTGAACAGAAATTCATCTCTTATTAATGAGTATGCATATGCTAGTAATCGTTCACTGAAGAAAACACAGGTAGGGTAGATAAAGTAATAAATGGTTGTTTTTGTTTTGTTTTGTTATTTGTGCATGGTCATTACCTGGATGCCTCCTAACTATTCTCTTACTAGACTTGAAAAATGTCCCTTTTTAGACACAATTACATTATGTACAATGAATCAGGTTTTTGGATAAAAATCCACTTACTGCATATTCCTAACATGCTGTATTATTTTTTTATATTTTTTAGGGTTATATCCTTCATCGTGACCTCATGGTTTAAGCGGGCATAAAGATGAGTATAAGCAGTGATGAGGTTAACTTCCTCGTATATAGATATTTGCAAGAGTCCGGTGAGTAATATATATCTGAGGAATTCATTTTAAAACTAAGAATTAAGATTAAACTTAAAAAAAACAATTGAAATTTATCTTAGCCTGTCTTGCAAGATTAAAGAGGAAAAAAAGTACTATTCTGTTGATTCACAGTGATTTTCCCATAGCCTTCCTTCATATATATTGGTGGAATGACTTTTAAGAGGTGAAAATTGGAGAGACACAAGTTGCAGTGTTTCCATTCTTACTTGCAAATCTGTAACCCAAGAGCAATTGCGTTCTGGGGTTGTGTAGGGTTTTATGTTCCCTCAATTGCTGGGGGCTGTCATTGGATATCTGGAGTACAGAGTGACCATTGGCTGATAATCCTTAACCTATCACTGGTTTCCACCAGAATCAAAAGTAGCTATGCAGATATTTGGCAGTTGCCTGAGGGAAATGGAATCCAAAGAAAAGGGGTTCTATCTAAATTAAAGTTAGATGCTGCTGGGAATTATCCTTTCCTGGATAAATAGGCCAAAATAGGGCCTTAGGGACAAGGAATGCTTGTATCCTATGGCTCATTCACCAACTACAGCTCTGTCTGAACCAGGATAGCCTAGAAATTCCCTAATAGCTTCCCAGGGGTGTCAAACTCGCAACGTCACGTGACATGTCGTGACGTATCACGACTTTTTTTCCATTGCCGGCAATGGGATGGGTGCGGTTTTGGCATGAGGCATTTGGCCCGCGGGCCGGCAGTTTGATACCCCTGATTTATGCGATGTCTGTCTAAGAAAGCAATCCAGCAATGGCAGCTGGAATAGAGAATAGAGGTGTTATAGGAATATAACCAAGCAGTTATAGTAGTTAAATTGTTGAACTACTTTAGGAAAACAGAAAGATTCATTTGTTTGTTTGTTTGATCTAATTTATATAGCCTCCCATCAGACAGAAAAAAACAACTTGGATAGCTTACAACAACTTAAGCTTTCTAGAACTTCAGCCACAGAATTTCATGGATGACACTCACACTCTCTCCTCCCCTCTCCCCCACCCTCCCCAATACCTCCTCCCCAAATTGTTATGGGGATATGTAGGAGGATAAGCATATATGTTGCCTTGAGCGCCTCTTATAAAAGATGGGTTATAAATCTAATAATAAACAACAGTAAAATGTGGCAGTCATATTCTCAAGTGAAATGACTAAATGGTATATACCAGGGGTAGGCAACCTTGGCTCTTTTATGACTCGTGGACTTCAACTCCCAGAATTCCTGAGCCAGCATGGCTCAGCTTGGAAACTCTCCCTTTCCCCTCAGCATGGCTGGCTCAGGAATTCTGGGAGTTGAAGTCCACAAGTCATAAAAGAGCCAAGGTTGCCTACCCCTGGTATATACCGTATTTTTCCTTGTATAAGACACTGTTTTTTCCTGCAAAACCCTGTTCAAAAACCAGGTGTGTCTTATACAAGTGCAGCGCCTTATACACGGAAAAATAATGGTAACCTCCGCAGCCCAGGGCATGCCTGTGTGGGTTGCCATGCTGCCTGGTGCAGGTGTCAAGCCCCTGTGGGCTTGCCACTAACGGGAGTGGGGAGGGGGCAAGATTGTCGGCCGGCCGAACTTCCGGATTTGCCGGCTCGAACAGCTGATCGGCACGGAGAAACCCACATGCCAGAGCGTCTTATACAAGGGTGCGTCTTATAGACGGAAAAATACATACACCCCCACACATATATATGTATGTATATGTAGGTACATATATGTGTATGTATGTATGTATGTAACACTGCAGGCCCAGTAAGATTGGGTGGGAAGAGCTGGGCCCACCCTTTGTATCTCATTGATAGGTGTGATTTAGAGGAAGAGACCCTTCTCAGTGGCAGCCCCCCAGTTGTAACTGTTGCTACTGTTTTCTTGTAAGCTGTTTTTTTCCCTTCTCTGATAAGAAGAGTGATACAGAAAAACAGCAATAATAGCAACGCAATTTTAGCCAGAACTGAGATTTAAATTTGTATACTTCCATAAAACATCTACTGATCTTTCTGACCATTTCTCAAAATTTAATGTAGTGGCATAATGCAAATCAGTAAATCATATTTTTAACATTTCTTTTGGGACGTCAGATCAATTTTATGTTAAATATCTGTGATCAAGATTCCTGAAGCGACTTTAGCAAAGTTTTTATTAAGGAAGTAAATTTATGTTACCTTATATAAGGCCATTGAGGGTTAAAATTAAAAGAAAGTTATGTATTCTTAGTTTTTAAAATACTATGCATTTTTATGATCTGTAGATCATAAAATAAACTGACTGATTTTTGGTGCATGGTTGACTGACAGCTGCATTGATCATCAGATCATCAAACCAAAGCTTTTTCCAGACAGATGCTACAGAATTCTAATTCATCAAACGTAGTTCCTGATTATATTCTGTTTACAGATAGTCCTCATTTACCAGCGACTCATTCAGCCATCATTTGAAGTTACAATAGTGCTGAATGAGTTGTTCTTAAAGCTGGCCCTCAAAGTTCCAGCTGTTATAGCACCCCTGCAGACACGTGATTGCGATTCAGGTGCTTGGCAAGCATTTATGATGGTTGCAGAGTCCTGTGGTCTTCTTCTGATCACCTTGCAACTTTCCTTGCCAGTTTCCCATAAGCAAAGTCAATGGGAAAACCAGCAGCAAGTCCCTCTGGCCTCCTTGCACTCATGCAGTTCCGTAGCATCCTTTCCTTGGGCTCACATGCATCCCCCACACTTTTTTGTCTGGGATCCCCACTGCTTCCCAGCTAATAACCCATGCATCTTGGGGTTACAACAAAAGCTGTGATTGTTTGTTGCTAAGTGATGTGGACATGTGACATTGTGCTTTTCTGCTACATCTCTTAGCAACGGCAGTCCTAATCGAAATTGCTGTCACAGCCAAGGTCTACCTGCGTTTCCAAATTGTTCCTTGAGAATCTTCTTGGTGATCAACGCTACTGGTTGGTCAAGATACGGTGTTGTATTTGCTCCATTATTCCTCTTTTCTGTAAGGACTATTAAGCCAGTGGCATTTCTTGGTCATCTGGCTAAAAGTTGATTTATGTTTTGTTTTATTTTAGTTGACAGTAATGGCACACGTTCAATTTACAGATAAAACAGAGACTTTTTATTTGACATGACATAGCAAAATGGGAAACTTATGGCTATGCAGATGTTGCTTAACTCCTAGCATGCCTCCTTGTTAACCATGCTGGCTGTATGATTGTGCTAGCTGACCTTATATTCCCTGTTCTTTGTAGAAAATGCAAGAAAGAGTAAAATTATCTCTGTCCATACCAGTATTCGTCAAGTTTATAGACCAGTGTTTCTCAGTCTTGACAGCATGCTGGCTGGGGAATTCTGGGACTTAAAGTCTAGACAATTTAAAATTGCTAAGGTTGAGAAACACTGTTATAGACAGCAGTTTTATTCAAGTTTTGGATACCATGCTTGAGTATGCATTCAGCTGGAGGGATCTGAGGGACTTTTTCTGCAAAGTTTGAAATATATTTTATATGTAATTGGGGAAAAAATGCTAGTTGGAGGCATTCTGATTTGCATTTCTTTTAATTTTTGTCAGTGTGATAAGGAAATCTTTTTTGCTTGTTGGAATTTCACCAATGTAGATTTGTTTATTTATTTAAATATCTCAAAACTTTCAGAAATGTTCTCTCTCTCTCTCTCTCTCTCTCTCTCTCTCTCTCTCTCTCTCTCTCTCTCTCTCTCTCTCTCTCTCTCTCTCTCCCTCCTTCCCTCCCTCTCCCTCCCCCCCTCCCTGTTCCTTATCTGTAATGCCATTTTCATCGTTATATTTATTTAAACAAACTTGATACAACTTGAAGATCAAGAAAATAGGGCTAAAAGCTCTGAATCCCTTTTGTTTTCATGTCTGGGTGCAGTCCGAATTCATTGTTCAAGTAGACAGGAAAGTCATTTGAGGAGAATGGCTCTAAGTAAACCTATTGTGGGTGTTGAAGTAAATAGGTTATCTTTAATGCAGAAAACAGCAGTTTAATATTTCCTTTTAATCAGGGACAGGGATACCTGAGAATTCCACTAACTCTTTCTGGTACACAGTCCCAACAAAAGGATCTTGTGCCTAAATTGTCCCTGGTTTAATATGGAAGGATTCTCTTCTCCAATAAATTGAATGAAAATCCACAGAGATCAGATTTTTGTATTGTGAAAAGCTGAATACTAAAGATTAATGTGAACTGAACTGAAATAATGCAGGGAGAAACATGTGTCTCTATATAGCAGAACTGGCATTTTATGGCCGCGGGCCACCTCCAGCCCTTTGACTGTCCCCAGTCTGGCCTACAGTGTGTGTGTATGTGTGTGTGGGGGGGGTGGTCCTCCATAACAATCCCAATTTCCCCTTGGGAAAATTAATTGCCCTCCCCTGGTATATAAGACTGAAAATGTCTTGCCAACTTGAAGGGATTTCTGACTTCTGAGATAATATTACATTTGGTTTCAAACTGTCTTTTTGTTTCCTTTACCCTTTCTCTCTCATTTCCCTTCCATTTTTTAACAAGGTACTCTGTATTCCAGAAGATTGTTGCTCTTTTCATTTTCTGTTCTCTAAATAGTTTTAGTATATATTTCTGGAAATCTCAGGATTCCCCTGAGCATGCTGTCCCTGCCATCATTTTTTGAGGGTGATGCTTTTTTTTAACTAGACAAGAATTGGGATAAGATGTGAAAGACTTTGATCTACTACATTTATTTCCACTAATTCCTTTCTTGGTCTCTTTTGGCTACTGTTACTGTGTTATTTCTGCTCCTCTCCCCTTTGTGCTCCCCACCCTTTTTCTGACTGGGCAGAATAACTAGCATAAATAAATGACCTCATATTGCGTTCAGATTTTCAGTTTCTTAGCTGATTTGTTCCCAGGAGCAGCAGAACGTCAGAGCAGACACTTTAGCTATATTAAGTTCTGCAACTTGTGATTAATTGGAAGAGCATTGTGATCCTGCCCTCTTGAATAGATAACTGAAAGATGTGGGTGTCACAAGAGAAGACAGGAGATGAAACATGTCTGGTTCATTATCACACAAATGACACAACTTAAAACTTTGCATCAGCTGTTGAGGGACTAGAATGTAATAGCAGGATTGGCATGGTGGTGATGATTAGCATGCATCGTTACTGTGTCATTGTGATTTGCTGAAGACAGCACTGTTGAGAGACTATTGTTCTGAAAGCCGAACACAAAAATGACTTTATTCCAAGATGGGACAAGCAGCTTTGGGGGTTACATTTCTAGATATTCAAAAAACTTTAACTGCAGTATGAGGCCAAGACTTATTTAAGATGGAGTTATCATATGTGTTCTGGCCCCAGAAATTTTTTCAGATGCAAGAAAGAACAAACATCTCTGAGCTGGCAAGGTATCAATTCTTAAGAGCCTGGCCTGTGGTCATGCATGGATTGATAGAATCATTTATTTATTTTTTCATTTCATTTTTTTTTACTTAGGTTATATTTTATGTTCCAGGAACATTATCTACAGAAAGAATGAGTAACAGTGATGAAGTTTAATCCATAATAACACTGTAACAGTAATATGACTGGATAAAATTTATGGTAAAACAAGTATTGATGAAAATTGCTTTTATCCGGCATCCAACACAGAAGGACCCATGATGGTTTCAAGTGTGCGTAGATAAAATTCAGAGTGCTAACCACAGAAAAAGTTCTGTCTGCAAATATATTCCCCTTGTTCTGAACAACATTGAGATCTGAAGAAGTACCTCCAAGCAAAAGTTAAACTTTAATGAAGTTGTGACATCCTTGGATTCTAAGCTGAATAGTGTAGTGCTATGTTCTTTGTTTTCTCTTCAAGAATGTCACCAGATATCATAATCGCCCATAGATACAGATCAGGGGTCTCTGGACCACGGACCACTACTGGGCCGTGAGCTGTTCAGAACCAGGCTGCCCAAAGCGTGGGCAAGCACACGCATGCACACCCCCACTTGCATGAGCAGCGCGCAAGCACATGCGCACGTGCTCCATTTGCATGAGCGGTGGCACACTGCCCACTGCTTGCACAAATGTAGCTGCGTGCACCCTTGACAGCCGCTCACCAGAACTATCCCCTCTCCCTCCCCCCCCCCCCCCAGGCCGGTTCACAAAGCCAATTTTTTGTGGCAGAAATACTGCAGTTGTAAACGCCCCAGTCATTAACCAAAACAGTGTTTGCTATGGGCACTGTTTTGCTGAAAATTGGATATAAATGCCGGGTTTTGGCAAAAGCTTCATAAAATAGAGAACCACAATGTCCATGGAACATTGCAAATGACTGTAAATGTGGCCCGATTACTGAGCACCCGAAGTGCAGTCATGTGACTGTGGGGCATGGGGGGGGGCGATCATCGGAAATTCGAATCATGTCATAAGTACCCCCCAGGGAGGTTCATCATAACTTAAAACGGTCACTAAGTTGACTGATCACCAATCCACTTTGTGTGTTGTTCATTTTGTTTGTATACACAGAATTTGAGTATCTTGAAGGTCTTACAACAAATCCTATAGTTTTGTGGGGTTTTACTTTAAAATAGTATATAAAGTTGGCATGATACCATATTTTATAAATTATTACCAGAAAATCCAGATTTAACAAGAAAACACCATAAGCCTGAAACCCCAAATTCTTTAGCATCGAGAAACAGAACTGTTCCATGTATAGCTGTTAACAGATCCTGAATAGAATGGAAGGCTTCCTAAATAAGCACAGATTTCTGGATGCTTTGGCATTTAACAAATGGGATATTGCTTGGGGACTGACTGCACATGGGATTATATTTCTGGCTGTAAACTCAACCTTTTCATTTTGAGGTTGTGCTTGTTTCAAGCATAGATTTATGTGCCACTTCAGTAGGGGTTTAAAAGTAAATGAGAAAATGTACTGCATAATTGCAAGTCATAAACTTGCGATAGAGGATTATTTCTCATTCAGCCTCCCCCCTTCAATTCCTACCCCACCACAAAACCTAGCATTTAAAACTTGAAAGATCGAGTCCTTGATTTTTGATCACAATAGAGCCCAATATTTTCTTTGCTAAGCAAGACAGGTGAATTTTGCTCCATTTTGTGACCTTTCTTGCCACAGTTGTTAAGTTTAGTAACACAGTTGTTAAGTCAGTCTGGCTCCCCCATTGTCTTTCTTTGTCAGAACCCAACTGGGAAAGTTACAAAGTTACATCACCCTGGAAAACTCTAACCATCATAAGTACACGCCTGTTGCCAAGCATCCAAATTTTGATCACATGACCATGGGGATGCTGCAGTGGTTGTAGGTGTGAAAAATGGTCATAAGTGACTTTTTCCAATGCCATTGTAACTTCAGTCACTAAACAAATGGTTGTAAGTTGAAGACTATCTTCATTCCCCCCCCCCCCAGTAAATTTAAGATGGGGCAAAAGCAATTCTACCTTTTTATTTCCACCATCATCATATATATGTGGCCTTTTTATTCAAAATCAGCTTCTTATCTGCATTGTCTCATCAAGATCTAGACCAGGCATGTCAAACTGCTGGCCCGCAGGCCGGATGCGTCACGCCGAAATCACGCACACCCCATTGCTGGCAATGGGGAAAAAGTCACGATACGTCACGCAACATCATGTGACGTCGCGAATTTGACATGCCTGATCTAGACCATGCAGTTAGCATATTTATGAAATAAACCGCCTTCTATTTTCTGCTATTTATGTGCAACATTCCAGTATCTCGTTTTCTATAACTTATCTTTTTTACAAGATCCCAGTAGGGGACGTTTTGAAAGTTCTAATTACGTATGAATGGCTTAACTCGAATCTCTTCCTCATGACGGATTTAACTTTTTTCAGGGCAAAGCAAATAATGCATTTAGATCCATTAATCCTAATTTTCCTGCTTTGCAAAATGTTAATTATGCTGTTCTTGAAAGGGCGTGCAGAAATAATGCATGCCTAGTGATGGCATGCACACACAATTAAAATGTTTTATCATGGTTAATCCTTCCTTGTATAGGTATATTCTCCCTTGTCCAATACAGTTTAAAAAAGAAATGAAGACAGAAAAAAATAATAATTAGCAAATACATCTCAATTCCTCACCCTTGTTTTAGGATTGGTATATTTAGCCAGTGTTTACAAAAGAAATAGGTTGTTTTCTACAATAAAAAATAAAATCAGCAGTACATTGATAATGCAGATGGGAACAATGTATTCCAATAACTCCCTTATACAGAAAAGCCAGCACTGATCCATCTTCAACGCTTGCTTTCTCACATTCTGAAAATGAAGACATTTTAAGCATAAACCCCATCCTATAGGTCAGGGCTTTTCAACCTTTTCAACGATTGTACCACTTTTAGGATATGGCAATATTCGAGTACCACCTAGCAAGGTGTCAAAAACTTGGTGACCAAAAAAAAATCCTGTTCAAAGTTGCAATTGCACTGAAATGACTTATGACCATTTTCACACTTATGACCATTGCAGCATGCCCAGGGTCATGTGATTTATATTTGGATGCTTGGCAACTGATTCATATTTATGATGGTCACAGTGTCCTAGGGTCATGTGATCCCCTTTTGCAACCTTTTGACAAATAAAGTCAATGGCAGGGTTGCTGGTGGCCAAGTGCTAAGACGGGACTTCCCTCCCTCTCTCCTTCCCTGCCTCCCTCTCTCCTTCCCTGCCTCCCTCTTTCTCATCCCCACCTCCTTCTGAGGGAAGAATTTGAAAAAAAAACACCCATATTTTTTCTCTTCCATATATTCATCAAACAAGGAAAAGCCTCCAGAAACAGAAAAGACAAACTGCTGAGTGAACTAGCTTAAAAAGGCACATTCCCCTTTAAGAATTAACTACTGGCTAGAAAGGAAAGTAAGGAAGAAAAAAAAATGTAGTAAGTATTGGCTGCCAGCTAAGGCAGCTTCCCCAAATGGCTCCATTCATAAGTAAAGGAATCTATTCAGGAGAAAAATACTTCAAAATCCCTTGCAGCAAAACTTATAGCTAACAATAGCAGAGCAATAGAAGCTAACACAAGACATCAGCCATCAGCCAAATAGAAATTGCCAAACACTCCTTAAGAACACAAAGCCCACATTGCACAAATCCCAGAATTTCAAAGTCACAAAAGCACATAAGAATCCTTCCACTCTCCATCTCCCTCCCTCCCTCCTCACCTCCAGCCATTGCCGCCTTGTTTCATTCCTCTTGGAGGGCAACCCCTCCCCCACCCTCCCCCTTCAACTTCTTTCCCTTCTGTGCAGCTAGAGCTGACTCTGCCTCCTCCCAAGGCTGCTGCTTTTCTCTCTCTCTCCCTCTCCCGCCCAACCTGCCTCCTTTTATAGCCTCTCCTGTCTCCGCCCCCCTCCTCCTCCTTTCTCATGGGGGAGAGTGAGCCTGGGGCCTTTGCCTCGCCCCAGCCACTCTGCAGCTCCAGAGGACTCTCTCACAGTAAGTCCTTGCCTGCACTGGCTCATTCCCTCCCCCACTACACTTGGCTAGGCAGGGCTGCGTACCACCTGCCACTTGTTAATGTACCACAAGTGGTACGCGTACCACAGGCTGAAAAGCCCTGCTATAGGTTGCTATTATTCATTTATTTGTGGTGAGATTTAGCTTGTTATTCAATAAGGTGTGGAGCTATAGGTAGTCCTCGACTTACAGTGACTGTTCAAAGTGAAAAAAGTGACTTATGATTGTTCTTCACACTTGCAACCATTGCAGCACCCCTGTGGTCATGTGATTAAAATTCAGATGCTTGGCAACTGACAAGTATTTATGATGGTTGCAGTGTCCCAGGGTCATGTGACCACCTTTTGTAACCTTTTAACAAGCAAAGTCAAGAGGGAAGCCAGATTCATTTAACATCTATGCAGGGTGGATAATAATCAATGATTTTTAAAAAAATAAATAAATAAACAGATTTTTTTTAAAAAATTGGATCTTTTTTATTTTTATCAAATTTATTTTAATAAAATGCTTTTGGAGTAAAAATCTAAATATAGTTTTCTATTTAAGATACATTAATTTAGTTTATTCAGCATGAAATGAAGCTTAGTTATGTAGCATGAGGCTGTATATTCTGCAATATTTACATTTTTGGTAAACTCATTCAGTGAATCCAAGCTTTGCAAGCTGAGATAACATGCACTGCATTGATGCATTCACACAATTTCACAGTAACCATGAGATAAATCATAAAACAAAGTTCAGGAATATTCTTTTATTCCATTGTTTTGCAAATCTATATACACTACAAACTGTATGATTGTTTGAAGAAAATGCATCTGTATCAGGGTCTTAAGTGTTTTAATTAAATAAAAGAATTTGAGTAGTTCTCCAACTATCGTGTTTCCTCGAAAGTAAGACCCGGTCTTATATTATTTTTGCCTCCAAAGGAGGCATTAGGTCATATTTTGGGGGGATGTCTTATATTTCTTTGTGGTACCTGCCTCGCCTCGCGGTGGCGGCACTAACAGCCCCGTTCAGCAGGTGCCCGCGTGGCTGCCAGCCCACTTCTGCTGTGGCCGTTCACAGCAGGAGGCCGCGCAGCACATCGTGCCGCTGCCACCACAACGAGGCAAGGCAAGTGGGGGAGGGAGTAGAGCTGCCCCACGTGCCCCATACCGGCTTACTTCAGGGCCCCACCAGCTCCTCTCTCTTCCCGAAAGCATTTCTTCACTAACCTGCTTTCCAGCTCTGGCGCGTTTCTCTCCTGCTGCAGGAAAACAGAATTTGTGGGACTAAAAAAACCAGTCAGACCTTCCAACTTCTTGTGAGATCTTTTTTTTTTTTCGCGAGAAGTTGGAAGGTCTGACTGAAGTTTTTTTAGTCCCACAAACTCCGTTTCTCTGCAGCAGGAGAGAGACGTGCCAGAGCTGGAAAGCAGGTTAGTAAAGAAATGCTTTCAGGAAGAGGTGGTGCGCCAAATTCTACAGCAGCGCTGTGAGGAGAAGCGGCAGGAAATGGGCTGCCATTTCCAGAATGGAGAAGAGAGATGCGGGGTGATGCAGGGTGACAAGCAAGTGCTCTTCTCTGCTCTGCATCGCTGCGCACAGCCTCTCCCCTCCCTGTTCTCGGTTTTCTCCTGTGGCGGCGACGGAGGGCTGGCGGAGGGAGGCGGCAAGGGAGGCTTGCGCTGCCCGGTCACGGCGCAAGCCACAGGAGAGTTGGTGGAGGCAGCGGCTGCCACTGGGCAGATGATCTGTTGGGTGAAGCGCCAAGAAAGCCTCTCCAGCGATACACAGTGGCAGCGGAGTCTTTCACCGTCATTCCCCTCTGGCTCTGAAACGGCAGAGGGGGACCAGGCCTATCCCGCCCATCCTCCGTGGCATGGTAATCTGGCTTGGGAGGGGAGTGAAAGAGAAGGTTGCTGAGCAAGGAATGGCCTGGCTAGGAGGTGCCCTGAAGTAAGCGGGTGCAGGGCGTGTGGGGCAGCTGCACCCCCTCCCCCACCTGCCTTGTCTCGTGGCGGCAGCGGCGTGACACACACTCTCCTGCCCCATTGCGGCAGTGAGGTGGGACGGAGTGGGCAGGGTCCTAACTAGGGTTGGTTTTGGGGATAGGGTGTATATTAGGCCCACCCCCAAAAATCAGGGTAGGTCTTATTTTTGGAGTAGGTCTAATTTTCCGGGAAACACGGTATGCGTGATTAACCTATTAACCTAAAATCGGTTCTGTTTTACTAACCTGACAGCTTATTATTTTAAATAGGAAACCTTCATTTTGTTTGCAATAATAATATTAAAGATTCTAATTACCAGCAAGAATGAATCATTACATTTAAAGAGCACCTGTCATTTCAGATCCATCGTGGCAGTGCCTGTCAGCAGGCATCCATTCACCTGCTGCCCGCCACGTCCCTCACCTTGTTGTGTCACTGCCGCATCACCAGCCGTCCCATTAAAGTGAATGGGACTGTCGATGAGTCAACAGCGTGTCAGAGGAGGAGCTGCTGCGGGACAGAGATGACAGTTGCTCTTTAAAAATTATGATTTAAATCGAGTTGATTTAAATCAAGCCTTTTTTACTAGTGACTTAAATCATGATTTAAAACTTGATTTAAATCAAATCCACCCTGCATCTATGTTACTAACTTAACAACTGCAGTGATTCACTGAACAACTGTAGCAAAAAGGTCATAAAATGGGACAAAAACTCACTTAACTTTCTTGCTTAGCAATGGAAATTTTTGGATCAATTGTGATCATAACTCGAGGATTGTTGTTGTTAGTTGCGAAGTCGTGTCTGACCCATCGCGACCCCATGGACAACGTTCCTCCAGGCCTTCCTGTCCTCTACCATCTTCTGGAGTCCATTTAAGCTCACGCCTACTGCTTCAGTGACTCCATCCAGCCGCCTCATTCTCTGTCGTCCCCTTCTTCTATTGCCCTCAATCTTTCCCAGCATTAGGCTCTTCTCCAGTGAGTCCTTCCTTCTCATTAGGTGGCCAAAGTACTTGAGTTTCCACTTCAGGATCTGGCCTTCCAAAGAGCAGTCAGGGTTGATCTCCTCTAGGACTGACCGGTTTGATCGCCTTGCAGTCCAGGGGACTCGCAGGAGTCTTCTCCAGCACCATAGTTCAAAGGCCTCAATTCTTTTGCGTTCAGCCTTTCTTATGGTCCAACTTTCACAGCCATACATTGCAACTGGGAAAACCCAGGATAACCTGTAATAAAAGCTCCCTTTACATAGGTGATACTGGTTTATCAGCCTCAGCACCTCGCACCAGTGTGAATTCTGTTTTGATAGGACGTTTTGGCCATGTGATTCCTTTCCATAACTATTCGACAGAGGGAATAGGTCTCAACTGTGAGGGTTATGGTTAGGGTTCTAATAGCAATCTAATAGCATCATTGAAGTTATAGTCTTGATAGGCCCATGTATAATAAATAGCCTTTTTGTGAAATAGGATGAGATTTGTTTTATAAGGAATGCCAGTTTTATTTAAAGGCTTACTTGATCTGCTGTATCTTTCTTCCTTTGCTGTTTCTCCATGCCAATATCCCAACGCATCTGCGAGCTTTCTTTAAGTACAGCAGCTAGCTAAATAAAAACAGTTGGGTTAGTTTTTCCTCTCTAGCGAGGGAGAGAAATGGGGATTGTGCAGAAGAGACCACTCATCTGAGAAAGGCTTTCTCAATCAAACTATTCAAGCAGTTTGTGGAAATGCCTGTGATGATGACTTGGAAGCTTCATCTATTGCGAAACGCAGGTGTTGGATTGTAAACTGGTCCAGATTCAATAGCAGTGGTGCTATAAACTGTAAAGGGTGTTCAATATTTGAAGCAGCACTTCTTTCCTGAATAAAGCTGCCTGAGAATTAAGATTTTATAAGGGTACGCTTCAGTGCCTCACCATTCAAAACACAACAATATGTGGAGGTGTAAACACTGTGGCAGTCAAGTAGAAAATGTTCCCCTCTCTCGTGCTTTTAGTATCAAGTGTTGAACTGACTCTTCCCTCTAGATTTAATCATAGTAATATAATGGTTGGGTCATCAGACTAGAAACTTGTAGTTTGTGAGTTCCAAATCTTTCCTTAGACATGATGCCAGCTAGGTGACCTTGAGCCAGTCATTCTCTCTCAACCTTAAGGAGACTCTGGCAATCTTGCCAAGAAATTTGCAGGGTCTAGTCCAGCCAATTTTGTCAGGAGACAACACTGATTTGAAGGCACCAAAAACAACCCCACACATAATTTTTTGAAAAGTTTTTGAGATTTTTCCTGGGGTCCTTCGATGCATGATGGATTGTTGACATTTTAAATACAGGTAATCCTCGAATTCTGAGTGTAATGGAGCCTGTCCATTCCATTCGTAAATCGAAAACTCGTAGAGTCAATCTCGTTCGAGATACGAGATCACTCCCTTTCTCGTTAAAACGCACGCGGCTCGTTAAGCGAACATGAGGTATCTCAGGGTGGGGAAGGCCATGTAGAGCCTAGTGCTGGAACAGGCGTCCAAAACCTCCCCAACCCACTAAGATACCGCATGCTTCCCCCTCCCTTCCTGCCGATCGGGCCTGGAAAAGGCCTCCAGGGCCTGGATCGGGTATGGGTGGTGGTGGTGGAAAGCTTCCCCCGGCCTCAGATCTGGGCCGCAACGCCCTGGAAAAGGCCTCTGGAGCCCGGATCAGGCCGCAGGGAGGGGTGCAGAAGCGTTCCCTGGCTGCAAATCTGGGCGGCAGAGACCTGGAAAAGGCCTCCAGAGCCTGAATTGGGCCGCGGGGGGGGGGGACGCATGGAAGCTTCCAAGGGCCTGATCCAAGCCTCGGAGGGGTTTTCCTAGCCGTTTGCGCCAGGAACGGAGGTTGGGGGGGGGACCTCTGCACGCCTCCGAGGCTTGGATCAAGCCCTTGGAAGCTCCGTTCTGGGCGGCAGCAGCTTGGAGCAGTCCTCCAAGGGCTGGATCCAGCCTCCGGAGGCATGCAAAAGTGCTCCCTAACCTCTGTTCCCGGCGCAAACGGCTAGGAAATCTCCTCTGAGGCTTGGATCAGGCCCTTGGAAGTTACATTCTGGGCGGCAGCAGCTTGGAGCAGTCCTCTGAGGGCTGGATCCAGCCTCCGGAGGCATGCAGAAGCCTCCCCCAGCCTCCATTCCGGGCCGCTTGGAGGAAGGCTCCGGGGACAACGGGGTCACTTTCTCACCCAGCACAGCGAGCTCCAGCAGGCTGGACGCGGGTGCGAGGGGCCTGGCCTTCTCCCTCAGTTGAAGGCTTCAGGCTTGCTGTCAGGCAGAAAGGAGTTGGGGGCAGGAGCAGGAGACAGGCACCTTTCGCATAGAGAATGAAACTTTCTGAGGTCCGTGATTTGGCGCAACTTCAAACACTCGCGCGAGATCACGGACTCCAGAAACTTTCATTCTCGGTGCAAAAAACATTTCCAAGCCGACTCTCCTCTCCTTCAAAGGGAAAGAAACCGCGGCAGAGAGGATTTTTGTAAGGTAAGTGAGTCCGGCATGGCAGGAAGGGAGGGGGAAGCAGTTGTGAGGAGTGGGGGGGAATAGGGTGAATGTTGCAGTGCCACTGAAGTCGCTTGTAAGGGCGAATGACTGCCGTGGTGCTGCAATATTCGTAACCTCGGGACTTGCTCGTGAGCACTAGGGGGCGCTCATCACGTAACTTTGAACGAGTGTTAAGCGAACATTCGTAACTCGGGGATTACCTGTAGTAAATTTTTGGTTATGACACTGGAGAAGCCAATTTCTTTTCATGTCAGTAGTATTTTTCAGGTGTATTATGAAGAACCTCATGCCTCATTTCCAAACTACTGGACGTGAACTTATATAGGAGGTGTTTGTTTGATTGAAAATTTCAATGACAATTCAATAATCCATTGTGACGGCTGAGTATTGAGTGATTATATCTTAAATGTCCTTCATTGTGACCCAATTCTGACCTATTTAAAATGTTGGTGGATTGGTTAATATTAACTAGCGTTAAATATGCCTCTTTATTGTTCTGTTTTAAAGCAGAACTTTTTAAACACGTGTTATTCTTTTCAACATTATGGAAAAAACTCAATATATGTCAGTTGACATTGACTTGATGATACATAATCAGTCAAACCTTTTTTTTGCTTCTTATGCTACATTCTGGTTTCTATTATTGTTTTTAATTGCTTGACAATATTTGATATATTCTTGATTTACTTTTCCTGTTCTTTGTTGGGCTTTTTTGTTAACCATATGAGCTTGTTTTCCTGGTGGCCTGAGGTATATAATTTGATACATAAAAAGAATTAGCCAATGAAGAATTAAAATGGTAGTATAATACTGAATCAAGGTATCTGTTGTCTGGAGATTGATCTAAAGAAAGACAGCAAAATATGTGTTTGATAAACATGATTTTGCAGGAGATAGGGCAATCAGGATTCCTTGGCTATCCTTTAACTCATATTGAACATTTAGGAAGAATGGCAATAACATGAAGTTACTGGGTTGTTACTATTAAAAGTTTATTTGGGGATAATTCTGTTTTGGGATTGTCAGAAAGCCCTGCTGGTTTCTCTCCAAAAGGAATCAGAAAAGGAGATAGAAAGATTTAAATTAAGTTTGAATTCACTGAATTCCTTGAATGTACAGATAGTCCTCGACATACAATAGTTACAATTTAGTGACAGTTCAAAGTTACAGCAGTACTGAAAAAAAGTGACTTATGACCTTTTTCCACACCTACGACCATTGCAGCCTCCCCATGATGATCAAAATTCAGATGCTTGGCAACTAACTCATATTTATGACGGTTACAGTGTCCTGGGATCATGTGGTTTGCTTTTGCGACCTTCGGACAAACAAAGTCAATGGGGAAGGCAGATTCACTTAAGAACTGTCTCGCTTAGCAACAAAAATTTGGGACCCAATCATGGTCTTAAGTCGAGGGCTACCTTTATTTCTTAAAATAGCACCCAAAGTATCCCTTTCCTATTGCTAATCCAGAAACTGGTCACAGGAGTGGAGTAAGACTTTAGGGGATAGAGTAAGATACAGCCTGGAGTCTTAGGGCACTCAAATCTTCCATGTGACTCTGCGGGGGAAGCCGCAGCTGCTGTTGGTGACTTGACAGCGTGCTCTTTCTGGAAATGAAAACATCTCTGTAATTTCTTTCTTGCTCCTAGGGTTTTCTCACTCAGCATTTACCTTCGGTATCGAGAGCCATATCAGCCAGTCCAACATCAACGGTGCTCTGGTGCCCCCAGCTGCTTTGATTTCAATAATTCAAAAAGGCCTGCAGTATGTGGAGGCAGAAGTCAGTATTAACGAGGTAAGACATGTCTTCATCTACAGGAGCATTGGGATGTTTTTCTTGCAATATTCTGGACTATCTGTCTCTTCCTGCTCCCCGTCCTCCTTAGCTTTCTTTATCCTGCCTTGTCTGTGGACTGCTGCTTTTGTGTTAGATACCCTCTTCCTTACCCCTCTCCCTTGATGCGTTCTTGTTAAATAAGACTGAAGCATTTCAAACATATATTTATTTGGGTTCAGCTCAGGTCAATTATTCTTTGTAATGTTTTGGCTTACAGGGCTTACACTCTGGTGTACACTTACCAAATGCCTTGTTCCCTGCTTAATAGCGTTGGTTATACACTTAACAAATATTAAGGCTCTAAAAATGCAAAGATTTTTCAGTACTTAGGAAGATGAAGTACACTTTAATAGTGTGTCTCGTGAAAAGAAGAAATATGTATTTTTACCCAGTAAAAAGCAATTTTAAAAATTTCTGAGGACACACTGCCATTATTATTATTACGACACTAATAGTAGTACTTCTAATACTATTACTACTGTTATTGCAACCAAAAGCCACAGGGGCTGAACTGTGACATCATTGGTTGGTTTTGGTAAGGTTCAGGAGTGTCCTTGGGTTTTGTAGTATTTTTGGGTTTAAAATACTACACTAAGTTAAAAGATTGCCACCTCTTTCATACTTAATTCCCAGGCAAAAATGGTAGTGTATGGCAACAACTTTTCAGCATCACAATTTTGAGGGGCTTGATGATGTTAGTGTCCTTCTCTTTGACTTTTATCATCAAACATGGAATTGTTGTTTTTTTTTTAATCAATAATATTCATTAATGGAGGTTTTTAAGAAGAGATTGGACAGCCATTTGCCCATAATGGTATAGGGTCTCCTGCTTGGACACGGAGTTGGAATAAAAGACCTCCAAGATCCTTTACAATTCTGGCATTCTGTTATTCTAAATTCCCATTTCCTGTCACATGATGTGAGAATCTTAACTTGACACCGTGAAGTTGCTGCTTTGGGTCCCCAGCCAAGTCTTTATCAGGTTCCTTAAGGCTACATGGTTCTTCATGCTGTCCTTGTATCACATAAGAATCCTTTTTGATACCTCAGTTGTGGTTGAGTGGCCTACGGATTTTTCTATCACCTTTGATTATACGTCTACTTTCTCCTTTGAGAAACTCTTCACAGCTTTCATAATTGGAGGGGGGAATGAATCCATGCTGTGGGGGAGACAGCAGAGCAAGTAATGAAGATAAATTAGGGACAATTCCATCAAAGGGAGTTCCCTGCATCTGTAAAAATTAACACAGGTAGTCCTTGACTTACGACCACAAATGAGCCCAAAATTTCCATTGCTAAGCTGTTAAGTAAGTGTTGCCCCATTTTATGATTTCTTTGCTGCAGTTGTTTAAGCGAATCACTACAGTTGTTAAGTGATTCATGTGGTCATTAAATGAATCTGACTTTTTCCCATTGACTTTGATTGTCCGAAGTCTGCTGAGAAGGTTACAAACGATGCTCAGTGACTCAGTACAAACGTGACTCCAGGACAGTGCAGCTGTCACAAACACATGCCAGTTACCAACCTCCCGAAGTTTGATCACATGACCATGGGGATACTGCAACAGTTGTAAAACATGGGTGTAAGACACTTTTTTTTCAATGCCATTGTAACTTCGAATGGTCACTAAACAAATGGTTGTAAATTGAGAACTACCTGTGAAAATTGAAATTCTTTCCTGAAAACCCCTTTAATTTGAACTTTTCAGTTTGCACCCACGGCAATTATAAAAGAATATATATATATATATATATATGTGTATATATATATATATATATTTTCTGAGGTTTTCACGGGTGTTTGTATGTAGGTCTTTGGTAATTCGGGTTTTCTCCCGCGTAAAATTGGAAGTGACACTTCCAATTTTACGCGGGAGAAAACCCGAATTACCAAAGACCTATATATATATATATATATCAACATGCTTAGTCCCAGTGGACTGCATGTTTTTTTTATAAATTTGTTTTATCATACAGAATAAAAATACAGAACAGTAAAACAAACAAACAAAATGTGACAAAACAAAAACATACATTCACCCCTAACCACAACAAAAAAAGAAAAAAAATAGTGTACCAGAAAGGAGGAAAATGTGCTCAATTAAATTTAACATTTAACATGTAGGTTCCACCTTGGCTAAGTGCTGGAAGGAAAGAAAAAAAGCAATAAATTCTCCTCCCTAACAGGTTAAGCTAAACATTACACTAATCTTCAAATCCCTCTCTTAACCATCTGTTATTATATTTAGCATGTAGAAAGTCCACAAACTCTTATATAGCAGCCTAGTCCATTATCTCTAATCAGAGTGGTTAGTTTCGCCATCTCTGCTAATTCAAGTCAATTTCAAAATCCATTCTTCCAACAGTCAGCATCTCAATATGGACTGCACATTGAGTTGTGTGTTTAAGCCTTGGTTTCCCGGAAGCCACTGTGTTTTCTAGCTAAAAAGCCTGAGTGCATTTGATGTGATTCATTATTGGGACATTAGCTCCTGAAGCAGTGATTCATCAACCTTGTACTGCTGCATGACTTTGTGGGTATTAACAAAAGTTGCAACTTGTAATACTAGTTAGAAGAAGAAATGCTAAACTCCATGCTTCTACTGTGAAAACATAAAGATCCTGCAAGATTTGGCTTCTTCCTGAGATTCACAATTAGGTGAAAAACATGGGCAATTAGCTAGTATTATACTTGGAACATTTTACACCCAGGTTGAAACATGGTGATAGCTAGTCAGTCTTCAAACACCATCTGTCAGCACACCAAAAACATATCTTTATCTGTAGCAATACCTGTTCTCTTGAATGAGGTGCCCCCCCTGATTCAACCCCCCCAGTGTGCTGTTATTTCCAAGGGCTTGGAAGCCCTGGGTCTTTATCCAGATCTTTGGCAAAGGTGACTGAAGCCCCCTTTAGACACTCTGGATTGTTCTCCTTGGTCCCTTCCAGTTTTTTCATCTTCTTATATTTACGTTAATATCTTATTGTTTTCCTTCTTTTACTGTTTTATACAATTTGTAACACCCCCCCCCCCTCCCAAAGCACTGGGAGTCACATGGAGTATACATTTAATGAGTTGCTCCTGCTGCTCTTAAAGGGCTCAACAGTTGGGTTTTCTAAATATGACTTGTCCAGACATCATGATCAGTCAAAGAACTCTATTAAGCAACCAGATTTTGTCCTTCATTACTTGCATGCTACACAACATTCTCCTTCTGGTTTTTTGGCTTAGCCTTTTTGCTAGGTCAGCAAAGCTTTTCTCTTGGTCTTCTCACTTTGAATTAGTTCATACTAATTTGAAGTACTTTTAATCAGATTTTTATCTGATTTTTAATTACTCTCCTTAGTTGCCTTCATTGCCCTCTGGACAGTAAAATGGGATTATTGTAATCTCTTCACAACAATGTGAAAGCACAGCTGCCAGTTGGTTAGCTGGTGTTGGCCTTCATAACCTTTGAGTTTGTACCAAGAATCTAGTGTCGGCATAGTATATGCAGATTCAAGCACTGTGGCTTTTCGTAATTGACAGATTTTTTTAAGTGCCATCCAATTTTTTTGATACTGTACTTAATATTCCAATAATCACTGGGACCATTACAGCCAATTTATGCCAAAGTCTTTCAACTTTGATTTTCAGATCTTGACACTTTGTGATCTTCTCCAATTCTTTGTCTTCTAGTCTACTATCTCCTGGTCTTGCCTCATCAAATATCCACACCTTCTTTTCAACCATGGTTAAATCTGTTGTGTTATGTGCCAAGAGTTTATCAGTTTGTATTCAGAAATCCCATTACTATTATTATGGTTGGTAACACAGTTCAGCCAGATGTTTAAACTGGATTTGGCATTTCTATCCACCTGTTGAGTCTTTCCCAAGCACCTGTGTGTGTGTATGACATTTAAATTTGTTGGCGTTAGAGAGATCCCCACAGGATGTAAAAACTGCTCCGAGTAAAACCACCTTTTGCTGTTGACTGGTGGTAATTCTGTCAGTGCTGATGATGTTCAGGTGGTATTCCAGATGTTTTGGGATTGCACCCAAGGCACCTATCACTATTGGTACTATCTTTGCTTATTATTGTTGTTATCGTCACCAGCTTATTTAAAAACACTTGATTTTCTAAATAAGTGAACAGATGCCATCTAGTGGTATTGCCAATGCCATGTTGCCAACCTTTATCCTAGAAGTAACGACTGTAGCTTATTGATTTATATTGAGTTTTCCCCGTGTCTTAAGAAGTGACAAGCAGAGGTTTTGTCACTGCCTCATCTTTAAAAATGGATGAACTCTTCAGCATTTGTATCCAGTACAAAGGAAATCTCTGTTTCTAATTACTGGCAGGATCCAGAAATAAGTCCAGTGCTTGAAAGCCACTGAGAAATAGTCAATTTGAAGGCTTCCACTGGTCTGGGAATAGTACCGAACTGAACCCATTATTTTAGGGCATGTGCTTGTGAGGGCACCTTGAATAGTCAGAGTTTGACCCTCACACTCCAGTGACCTTATTGGCTGCCAATCCCCAAAGGCCTCTTTGGATGGGTTATGGAAATGGTTCAGTTTAAAGTAAATCATTATTTTATAGGCTGAGCTGCTCTTGCCAGCCAGCAACACAGCAAGACAGGAGAAAGAATAAGAAGGTGCTTATTTAAAAGAGAGCTAAATCCTGGTCTGTATTCCTTGCAAAACAGGCACGTAAAAAGCGATAGCTGCCGAATAAACAAAAATAAAATAGAAATAACTCCACTTGAACTTTTAATTACAGCTTTTTTGCCAAAAGGAGTAGCGGAGTGTAGGTAGTCTTTGACCTAATGACTGGTCACTTACATTACAACAGACTTGGAAAATAAACTTATTTACAACCTGTCCTCAAAGTGATCACATGATCAGATTTGGGACATTTAGCAACTGGGTCTTCTTTATGACCAGCTGCAGCATCCCACGGTCATATGACCACATTTTGTGGGATTTTTTTGCTGTTTTCTGGCAACCCCTCACTACTTATCAGATACGTTGGATTCAGATTCACACCCACAGGATTTGCTTAATGACCATGGTGATAACAACCGCCGTAAATATTGTCATAAAATCAAGTCTGGTCATGTGGTGACTCAGTTTACACAACCGCAACTATTTATGACTAAAACTGAGCTCGGTTGTGGTTGTTAGGTCAGGACTACCTGTATTACTACAGATGACATGACTTCATATCAAAATAGCAGAATATTGGGGTGAAACTCAGTGACTAATACATCTGCTTCCCATATGGAAGATGTGAGACTCCCTAGTAAAACCATGAATAGCCACTGTTGGTCAGTATAAACAACCAGACTACTGATTGTCTGGGATGCTACACATCCTCTTTACGACCAGATTCATTCACAGTTTTGTTCCATACAGTATTAACCTTGTGAACTCTAAAGCTTCCTCTTTCCACTATGTATTCAAGATGGACAGTGATTAATATCTATGTTATTTATATGTAGGGGTGTAGGCAGTAGTGGGATTCAGCCAGTTCAGTAGGCTTCCGGAAGTGGCATCCACGCACTTCTGGTGGGCCGTTCTGGGCCTGGGAGGCCTCCCCGGCTCAGAACGGACTTCCGGAAGTGGCATCCACGCAGAGAACCGGTTGTTCAGGTATTTGAATCCCACCACTGGGTGTAGGTTTATACATATGTTGTATATAGCATGTTTAAATGTGTGTTATGTATGTATACACTTTTGAGAGCAAGCAACAAAATTTTATTTTTAACGTGTGCCAGTGTGCCCACAGTAAAAAATGACAATAAAGGTTATCTATCTATATGGTATATGGTAGCTTCCTACTAACTTTTCAATTAGCTGGCTATAACTATAACTTCTTCACTTCTTAGAAAGAGAATTACAGTTGCATTAAGGGTCAAGAAAACTTCTTTTACACTGTGAGGGAAGATACATGACTGTTATTCGTCATGTATCTAATTCATACATCTGCGAATTTTAATGTTCTGGCTAGGGGGCGCTCAAACAGCGAAGCACAGAACAGGAAGTCAGATCAACCAATCCTCATGAAAAGCATGTTCTTCCGCAGATCATACCCTTGGTATTTGGGAAGAGTTTTCCTCAGCCATGTGCAATCTGCACTTATCCATCAACCCCTTCTCGTAGCATAAATATTCTTTGACAACTACAGGCAGTTGTGGACAACTCTAAATCAGCCTTAATACCTAACTTGTACGAGTTTCGGTAAACGGGATTAATCAAAACTCTGGATAATTAATTCACTTCAGCATGTTATGGGCTTATGTCCTGTTTTCTAACTTCTGTTGCAGATTTTACCTATCACTAATGAAATATTTCCCGCCCCTTTTCCTCTTCCACTCATCTCTTGCCTTCTATCCCTGTATTTTTTAGGATGGTACTTTGTTTGATGGCCGGCCGATAGAGTCTCTCTCGCTGATAGATGCCGTGATGCCCGATGTGGTACAAACAAGGCAGCAGGCGTACAGAGACAAGCTTGCTCAGCAGCAGGCGGCCGCGGCCGCAGCCGCAGCGGCTTCAACAAATCAACAAGGATCTACGAAAAATGGTGAAAATACTGCAAATGGAGAGGAGAATGGCGCCCACACTATAGCAAGTGAGTGGAGCTGCAATTAATAAATTGTAAATGGGTTGGTAGACAGGCTGGGTATGTTCTTCTGTATTTAAAAACTCAGTTGTCCCACTTTCCGCATACAAAAAACACTCAAAACATTGAAACATTTTTAATTTTTTTAAAAAATTGGGGGGGAAATATAGTGTGTAGTATTTTAAGCATTTCAACCTTCAAGTCAGTCAGATGGATGAGAAGATAAATTAAGAAAAGCCAGAATCGGGGGGAAAAACATCCCATCTTACATAGGTATTATTTGGGATTGGTTTTGCAACATAAGAGATTTTTTTTTTAAGCCACCATTGCTCCCCAGCTGACGGGGGAATTCTGGGAGATGAAGTCCACATCTCCTAAAGTTGCCTACCTTTAGAAACACTGATCTAAGGAGATTGTGGAGAGCGAGCCCCCCCTGCTGGCGAAACAGGCAAATGCTAGAGGCCCTCTCTGTCTTCCTGGAAGTGAATATATCCATCTGCTCTATTCAATGCCAGTTGTGCAGGAATAGCTAATTCAGTCTCTTTTCACACTCCCAAGCACATGTATAAATGTACGTGAGCACACAAAGTCCTCTTGTCTCCTAGGACTACTGTTCCACCCAGGAGTAGAAGGATCCTCCTAAAATTAGTTTGCCAGGGATCAAAGGCTATGCTTAGCATGGCTCTCGTTTCA
Organism: Azemiops feae; assembly: GCA_023970755.1. Lineage (NCBI taxonomy): Eukaryota > Metazoa > Chordata > Lepidosauria > Squamata > Viperidae > Azemiops > Azemiops feae. The sequence continues at coordinate 193,536 of JALGBA010000178.1, read as the reverse complement.
TGGAAAATACACTACGTGATCGTTTTCAACTTCTGCTCTTGTAATCCAAACATAACCTTTTAGCATTTTAATTTAAAAAAAAAAGATTTTGATGCTAGCTCACAATAAAACTCTTTTTGGTAAATCATCTGGTCTTGTTTACTGAGAAATATGTGCTTAATATGTCTTTCTTGCCAAACAAACATATTACTGAATCATAGCCACTGATTGGCGATGTAGTCACAGTATTCAACTCAAGTTAGATGAATGTGATAAAACTACCAACAAGCTATTTTTTGAGAGCCAAGAAGCTTTACATAAAACAGATTAATTTTGGGAAACAACCATCGACCAATTAATATTCTCCTTTTGGAGCATAAGTAATTTTTATCATGGAGGAGGGGTAGAAGAATCACACATGCACAAAGAAACACACCTTGTATAAATTTCAAAACTGTTTGGCTTTATTTTAAGCCAGACCTGTTATTCCCTTTATTACTGAATTACATGCTCATGTGCAATTCATCCATTTTTAAAGATAAGGCAATAATGGAAGCATTTTGTGCATTTTCTTTATCCATCTGTCATCTTAGCCTCCCTGCCCTCCCCCAAAATAGAATATTCTATAGAACAGTTATTAAGCTAAATTAATTCTAATCTGATCAAGTGGGGAATTTAAATCGCCACCTCCCTCCTTAAAGACCAACATATGAATCTACTACAACTTCTCCAAACTGGAACATCCTGAATATTAAGGTTATCATCGTATGTCTCCTATGTATTCCTGACCCAAGTCCCATGGACTTGAGTTGATGGGAATTGTAGTCCGAAATTATCAAAGGACACTCTTACTTTAGGACTAAAATGTACACACAGTCAGTGACAAGGATATGGAATCTTACTTTCTTTTTAGTATTCAGTTAATTTAAGAAAAGGATATGGAACCTTATTAAGAAGAATTCTAATAAAGGTGTGAGGTAGCACATTAACAACTTATCTACGAGAGTAAAAAGAGTGAATACAGCTGGTCCTCAAATACAGCTGGTCCTCAACTTATGACCACAATTGAGCCCAAATTTCTGCTACTAAGTGAGACATATGTTATAATAATAATAATAATAATAATAATAATAATAATAATAAAGTTGGAAGGGACCTTGGAGGTCATCGAGTCCAACCCCCTGCTCAGGCAGGAAACCATATACCATTTCAGACAAATGGCTGTCCGGTCTCTTCTTAAAAACTTCCAGTGTTGGAGCATTCACCGCTCCTGGAGGCAGGTTGTTCCACTGGTTAATTGTTCTAACTGTCAGGAAATTTCTCCTTAGTTCTAGGTTGCTTCTCTCCTTGTTTAGTTTCCATCCGTTGCTTCTTGTCCTGCCTTCAGGCGCCTTGGAAAATAGCTTGACTCCCTCTTCTTTGTGGCAGCCCCTGAGATGTTAAATGAGTTTTGCCCCGTTTTACAACTTTTCTTGCCACAGTTGTTAAGCGAATCACTGCAGCTGTTAAATTAGTAACAGGGTTAAGTAAATCTGGCTTCCCCATTGACTTTGCTTGTCAGAAGGTCACAAAAGGGCATCATAAGACCCTGGGACACTGCAACCATCATAAATATGAAGTCAGTGGCCAAGCGTCTGAATTTTGATCACATGACCATAGAGAGGCCACAAGGGTCCTAGGTGTGAAAAACGACCATAAGTCACTTTTTTCAGTGCCGTTGTAACTTTGAACCGTCACTAAATGAACTGTTGTAAGTTCAGGACTACCTGTAATAAAAGTGATGGTGTCCTTAGGTATCCCAGAAGCTAGACGTAGGGCATGAATGAATAATAACAATAGCAAAACAACAGTAATTTAATGGTAACATGCCTCCCTTTCCTTACGGTTTCTCTTCGACAGATAATCATACAGATATGATGGAAGTGGATGGTGATGTTGAAATCCCTCCAAACAAAGCAGTGGTGCTGCGGGGTCACGAATCTGAAGTTTTCATCTGCGCCTGGAACCCTGTCAGTGATCTTTTGGCCTCAGGGTATGTTTTTCTAAAAAAAAGTTGAAAATATAACCTCTCTTTTCCAGTTTTAATCCTAAGGAAAACGTCTTCATTTCCTCATCTATGAACTTGTTGAATTGGAAATGTAGGGAACAAGAGACTTTGATTCTGATTAGTAGCACATAAGACACTTTGGATAAGTGATGTATGAAAAGGGGAATGTAAGAGAGTGCTGTTCTGGTTTAGTTGCTTGAACAGGAACAGTCAGGTTATCTGCCTAAAGTCCAAGGAGTTTGAATCTTGTTACGGAATCATATCTACGTAGTGAATGGTTGTACAGGCAGGCCTCGAGTTACGACCACGGTGGAGAATTGCCAATTATGGTTGTGACGGTCAAAAGCTGGCTGGTCACATAACTGACTTGATTTTATGACCTTTTTGCTTTGGTTGTTAGGTGAACCAAAGATTTGCTATGGGCCAGTTTTGGTGAAAACCATAAGTAAATGCCAATTTTCATTATAAAACACGGTCATGTGACTGGGATGCTATAAATATCCATAAAGGCAATCCAGTTGCCTAGCACTTGGAGTGTGGTCATATGACCACAGGGTTCCCCCCCCCCCCCCCAATCATCAAAACTTTGAATCTGGATCATAAGTAACCCTACAAGGAGATCCACTGGAACGTCAAACGATTGCTAAGCGACTAGTTGTAAATCAAGGTCTACTTATAACTGAATATTAGTCAGTTGTTTGGTAGTACATCTTTTCTTGATGCTTTTCAAGAACACTCTGTATTCCTCTCCTCTGTTAAGTCTTTGGTGAGGTTGACTGAAAAGAATTGTACTTGGTTTTAAAGAAGCTATTTGTTTTGCAGATCTGGAGATTCCACGGCAAGAATATGGAATCTTAGTGAAAACAGTACCAGTGGATCTACGCAGCTGGTTCTTCGGCACTGTATACGAGAAGGAGGGCAAGACGTACCAAGTAACAAAGATGTAACATCTCTGGATTGGAATGTGAGCAAAAATTCCCATGTTCAAATTAACCCCATATTTTGAACTTCGAACACATGCATTTTTGGAGGTGACCATTTCCAGATTTCCATGAGCGCTATAGATACGTGTTTTATTTCTCATGTGGTAGAACTATGCCCAAAGAGGTCTTCTGCTAAAGTTTCAGTGTAGGGTGCACCAGGGGGATCAAGTATAAACATTCATTAATCTAGACATATATCCCCTCTTTTCCAAAAAGCTTTCAAAATTCAGCAGTTTTCGCAAATTGGTTTTTACTGTACTGAGCCTGAAATATGGCTCCAGAGAATGTGAAGCAAGTGGAATAGCAGCATTTGTATGGGTGAATAAAAGCAATCTTCAAACTTTCCTGATCTTGGCAAAAACAAGGAACGCATTCACCCGCAACTGAATCTTTTGTGCAGCAAAAAACTTACCCTAGAGTCAAATCAAGATGAATTAACTCAACCATCAAGAAGTCATTTCACAGAGAAGTTTAAGGAGCAACTCTCAAAAGTTCACTAAAGGAAGGATAGAAAGAAATGAGAGATTTGCAAGAAGATCAGTGTGAAATGAAACATTCTTTAAAAGTTTCTCTGTTAAAATGGTAGCCACTGATTCCCGAGAGAGGCTGTGGAACATGTTTTTTTTTCCCCCCTCTAAAGGTATTTCTAATAGGACTCATTTAAATACACCGTTGAGATTTAGAGGTGCCCAAAATGATTCAGAGTTGAACAGGTCTGCTCCCTAGATACTCTGTTGTGATCTTATGAAAGGTCAAAAATGATCCTAGGACAGGGGTGGGGAACCTTGGCTCTTTTATGACTTGTGGACTTCAACTCTCAGCATGGCTGGCTCAGGAATTCTGGGAGTTGAAGTCCACAAGTCATAAAAGAGCCAAGGTTCCCCACCCCTGTCCTGGGGAGATATGGACAACATCATGGGTTATTTCAGTGTTGAAACATTTTGCACACCTCTCCTTAAGTCTAGCGGTTCTTCAAATAAATGACTTTTCTTGCTTGGGAAGAGATGATCACACTCCCAAGTAAAAAAGAAAATTTCATGAAACACGAAAGCCTTGAGAGGGGGTTGTGTATAATTCACACTTTGCACATCTCTAAAGCAGAGGAAACATGCTATGTTTGAAGACTGCAGACTTTTAAAACACGTAGTAATAGAATAATGTTTATACTTTGCATTCCAGAGTGAAGGTACGCTCCTAGCAACAGGATCATACGATGGTTTTGCAAGGATATGGACTAAAGATGGTGAGAGCAACGTTATCAGTTCTTTTCCTCTTTCAAAGCTAAAATAAGACGGGAGGAATTATTTCAAATACTTTTTGTAAAATCGGGTAAAATATAACTGGGATCCTTTAATTTCCAGGTAATCTCGCCAGCACATTAGGGCAGCATAAAGGTCCCATATTTGCATTAAAATGGAATAAGAAAGGGAACTTCATTTTAAGTGCAGGTGTGGACAAGGTAAGACAACCTTCAATATATTTGAAATATATTGTTGCAGATGAAATTATGAAGATAGTTTAGGGTGTGGAATGCACAAAATGAAGTGCTCTTTAGAAAGAATACAGGTGATTAGCTGTTTCACTTTACTGCTAGCAGCTAGTGATGCCACCCTTCTTTCTAAATAAATTGTGGGCAAGTGTAGGAATACAGGCAGTTTTCTACTTACGACCCCAATTTCTGTTGCTAAGCAAGACAGTTAAGCAGGTTTTGCCCCATTTTATGACCTTTTGCCACTATTGTTAAGTGAATCATTGCAGTTGTTAATCACTGCAGATGTTAAGCAGATCAGGGTTCTCCCATTGACTTTGCTTGTTGGAAGCCAGCTAAGAAGGTTGCAAATGAGGATCACGTGATCCCAGAACAGCGCAACTGTTATAAATACATGCCAGTTGTTAACCCCCCCCCCCCGAATTTTGATCACATGACCACGGGGATACTGCAACAGTCGTAATTGAGAAAAATGATCATAAGTCACTTTTTTCAGTGGCGTTGAAACTTTGGTCACTAAACGAACGGTTGTAAGTCAAGAACTATCTGTATAGTCCTAATAGGCATAAATTATGGAGTCCCTGGTGCTCTCTGAGCTTGGTTGTTTTCTTGCAGATGTTTCATTAACCAACTAAGTAGCATCTTCAGTGCTACAAGACTGTGGTTCAGCACTGAAGATGTTACCTAATTAGAATAAGAAACATCTGCAAGAAAATAATCAACCTCAGAGAGCACCAAGGGCCCCACAGTTCAACCCTGAGTTACATTTTTTGTTGTTGTTGAGGCCCAATTTACTTTCTTTGAGTTAGAAAAGTTACCTTTGCAATAATTGTAAGTCTAGAACATACAAGTAACATATGACAGTGAAGGGGAAGCTTTTTTGACAAAGAAAGCCTACAATTTATATCCTTCTACTCCTTAGCTTTTAAAGGGGAATCTGTTCTTAAGAAAATTTAGTCTTAAATAACATCGTTTTAGTTGAATATTTAAAAATATTCAAAATTGTAAAGCCGTTTTATGTTTTTTTCTTCTTCTTCTTTTTTTTTAATTCAGACCACAATTATTTGGGATGCACATACTGGAGAAGCCAAACAGCAGTTTCCTTTCCATTCTGGTATGTATTTTCTCTTCTGATAAAAAAAGGAACAGCTCATAAGCCAATGACTTAGTTAATAATAGTTTTTGACTTTTTTTGTAGTACGTGTGTGTGTACGTGTGCGTGTATGTGTTTACAATTGGCGCGTATTTCCAACAGCACTACTAGCTGGTATTCCAGCTAGTTCAGCTGTGAGAAAATTAGAGGCTCTTTTAAAAATAAAACCTCTATCTTGTTTCAGATTTCCTCCTATTAACAGAAAAAGGAAACTGGTTTAATCTACTTTCTCTTGAATCAGTTTTTTCTAATTAGCATTGCTACCAATAACGCATTATAACAGACTGTTTCTCGATTCTTTATGGGTTTTTTACTTAAAATAATAATTTTATCATCTTCACATTTCATTATATAGGTAGTCCTTGTGTAACATCCATTTGTCCAGCAACCATATAAAGTTACGGTAGTGCTGAACAAAGAGACCTACAACCCGTCTTAAAAATTCTGACCTTTGCAGCGCCCTCCACCCTAGTCAAATGAATAAAATTTGGGTGTCTGGCAACCAGCTCACACTTGGCTATCGAGCAGTGTTCACATGCACTACATACTCCTTCACACTCCTTCCGTGCTTGCTCTCATGCATCACATCCCACTTCTTATCTTTGTTTGCATACACTGCAACTTCTTCTCCCCACTCTTGTGATTGTGCCACTCCGCAACACCCATGCCCTCCAATTTATGGGTGGCCTGGGCTGGGTCTCCCCCTCTCCCTTGTGGCACTTTCACATTCCTTACTTGGGACTCCCAGTGTTTCCCACTTAACAACCTGTGCGTCTTGGAGCTATGACAGCAACTGCTCCTGCCTGGATTGTTTCCTCTCAGCAGCGGTCCTGTCACATTATGCTTTACAACCACATCACTTAGCGACAGCAATCCTAGTCCCAATTGCCACTATAGTTTGAGGACTACCTATATTCTTTCAGCGCTAAATAGTACACTTGGCATACCAATTTTCATATAATTTATTCCACACTAATTGATTCATATGATGAATCTTCAGTGATGGAGTGAAAAACCTTTCCACTTTAGAGCTAATCACTCCATAATGCAAATATTTCACTAAGTCAGTTCCAAAATGTCTGGAGACCTTCCCAAATAAATGTTGTCGCTGATATTTTTCTTGTACATGTAAAGATGGGAACAGTATGGTATTGGTATAGCCCAGGGGTAGGCAACCTTGGCTTTTTATGACTCGTGGACTTCAACATGGCTGGCTCAGGAATTCTGGGAGTTGAAGTCCACGAGTCATAAAAGAGCCAAGGTTGCCTACCCATGGTATAGCCTGTGGTTATACCACAGTCCAGCTTCCTCTGTTCTTAGGTTATGATTTTGTAAGAAGATTGTAGTGTAGGAATTTCCCATGTACTCTTGAGTTGGAGGAAAAGCAAGATATAAATCTGACAAATTAGATAATACAGATTCTGATTAGTTGTCATATTCACAGCTTCAAGTATAAAACAGTCTCTCTTTGAGCCTTTCCAAAATGAACTTTGCATTACACTTTGAAGTCCAAATTTTATTCACTCTAAACTGGCCAGTCATCTCATCATTTTCATTTGCTGATGATTGCAAAGAAGATTTATTTATTCTGACTTTTTTCTTTCTTTTTTTTTGTCAATAGCACCAGCGTTAGATGTTGACTGGCAGAGCAACAACACATTTGCCTCCTGTAGTACAGATATGTGTATTCATGTCTGCAAATTAGGTCAAGATAAACCCATCAAAACCTTCCAGGGCCACACAGTAAGTAATTTTCCTTTAGCTGTTATCCATGTAGTGTTAGTTGCATGTGTGAAGCAAAATAAAGAGACTCTGTTCAAACAAGTTTATCCCAACCCACCATGCATCTTCTAGATGTGTTGGGTTACAATTCCCATAATTCCCTATTTGGAAGACATCAGTGGTAAAAAAGGTTGAAGCACAGGTTGGTGTTTTTTTCCCCTCTGTATGTAAGTTGCCTTAGGTAGAATTTGTCAAAAGTCACAGTTCCCAATTAAAAAAAAGTTGTCAGTTTTCTATAGACATCAAACATGTTTTGAGAATGAATTCAGGTAGTCTTCAGGGAAAGCAAAGATTATACACCATTCAATTTCTGCAATTTGTACATCCTTTATGAAGTCTATACTGTTGCTGTGAAAGTTGTAGTGCTATGGTGATATTATTTAGAGGATGTTCTTGATCGGGGGAGAAACTAAAGTAGAACGAAGTGAAGGTCCCCAGTACTAAGTCCCCTTCTGTCAAGCATTGGGGAAATCGGGAGATTCAGGCAGTTCAAATGAGTATAAATTGGTATATTTATTGCAAGCTTAAGCTCTCTGCAAGAATCTGACCAACTGACGGTTAAGGGAAATGAGCGGAAGATAAGAGAGGCATTCAAAGTGGGCTGGACTTGGATCTCTTGCGGGCACGCAGGGACTTGTGACTGATGACACACTTGACCCCTCCCTCGGGCTCAGCCTGGTCATCTCCTACACCTTCTTGCCAAATTTTTATTTTTTATTTATTATGAAATGTATTTGCTGCCCATCTTGTATCAAACAACTCTGGGCAGCTTACAGCATAAAAACATGAAAACCATTGGATAACAAAGCAGATAAAATAACATCATTAACACAAAATGGCAAAGGAGGGACTAGGATACCGGGGGTGGGTGGGGAGGGGTAGATGGGATTAGCTTTTAATTAACCAACCCTTTCCAGTGTGAAGCTCCTCCATTGGGTTCCAGGTCATCTGGCAAAACCAGGTCGTAAGGTTCTTTTGAAAAGTCAGAAGGGTGGCAGCCAATCTCACCTCACCTCAGGGGATAAGATATTCCAAAAAGCAGGAGCCCCAGCAGAGAAGAATCTCCTGGACTCTAAATTACTTTTTAATAAATTTGTTTTATGATACTGGACCTTTAAAGATTTAACCTATTGTAAAGCGCCAACATGCAGATTCAGTCAATTCTCCTATGTATGTCCTCTGTCCCGGGATTACTTCTAGGCAGACATTTTTCACTATATTTTCTACATTGTCCCTGTCTTAGACTGCTCTGGAGACATAAAAATCCCCTTCCTGTTTTTTTCCTGAGCTGGGAAACCCATTCTTTCCCCCTAATTTGCTGTTTCTTTTCTAAAGAAAAGCAAGATGCCATTATCTCTCTTGCTGCTTATTTTCAGAATGAAGTAAATGCAATCAAGTGGGATCCCACTGGTAATCTCCTGGCTTCTTGTTCCGATGACATGACTCTAAAGGTAAAAGTGCATTGCCTCACTGGGTGATTCCTGTTGAGGAATCCATTGGGAAAACACTTTCCTCCCATCTACCCTCGTTGTTTCAGTGTTTATTTCTGTATTTGCGTGATTGCACTGTGGGAGTCCTAGGTGCCTATATCCGATGGCTGAGCCCTACAGCTGCTGTGGGACTCCTGTTCCTAAACTTGCAAAACTTAATAGCATGCAAAAGGACTTAATTGTTTTCTTGACCATAAGAGTGTGTGCGCTTCTGAGTAAAAACTAGGATGATGATGATGATGATGATGATGATGATGATGATGATGATGATGATGATGATGATGATGATGATGATGAAGAGGAGGAGGAGGAGGAGGAGGAGGAGAAGGAGAAGAAGAAGAAGAAGAAGTAGTAGTAGTAGTAGTAGTAGTAGTAGTAGTAGTAGTAGTAGTAGTAGTGCAACACTGAGAGAAAATGAACACTCAGCTTCTACCCCAGGCCTCAGAAAGTAGAGCAGTGATGGTAAACCTTTTGTCAAAAATTTCAGAAAAGGCCTAACCTGATTCTGCTGTTGTATCACACACACACCCAAATTAAAAAAAAAGGAAAACTTCTCTGTCTCCACCCCCCACCCCCCAATCTAGGTCACTCTGAATAGCGGCAGTTTCAGACCTAGCGCCACCACTGCCTCTCAAAAGGCCATCCCCCTCAAGGCATGCGAGTGCACCTCACTCCTCTTCCATGACTTCCTAAGATTGCATGAAAGCACATTCCCGTTCTCAAACAAGTTTTGGACGTTGTGGAGGCCACGCCTCTGTCTCATGACTTCCAGGAGCCATGCAAGAGCCTAGCCCATTCTCATAGCGGCCTCTGCAGCTTTTGAAAATTGCATGAGAAGGGGGGAGGGGAGGTGCTTTCGAGAATAGTTGTTATGTTGGTGACAGCTGATGCGTCACCCAAAACATCGAGGCATGTCACCTTTGACATGCATGTCGTAGGTTTTCCATCACTGAAGTAGAGTCTCCTATCAGTAGGGAAGTCAGATCGGCTTGCTTGGAGTGAGGGATGAAATCTGACATATTTTATCACTCTGCGTCTTTTCCCTCAGAAATTGTACGTGTTCTTATAAATAGTCACAAAAAAGGCGTCCATTCTATTTTTCTAACATAAAGCAGCCATAAGTTGATATTTCAGCAAATGTGAATCCAAATAAAAGCCCATGTTTTAAAAATAAAACTTCATTGATTGTTTCTGAGTATTGTTATCTCATATCTGAGGTATAAAATGGGTTTCTGTCTCTTTAAAAAAAACCAGACCAAAATACTCCTTTTCCTTTTTTATTGTTTTTTGCTTTATGTTTAAAAAAAGATTTATGAGAACATCTTTGCCTAAAATTAAATAAAGCTGATTGTTGCTTTCTTTATTCGCTTTTCTATTAGATCTGGAGTATGAAGCAAGATAGCTGCGTTCATGATCTGCAGGCCCACAACAAAGAAATTTATACTATCAAATGGAGTCCTACAGGGCCAGGAACAAACAATCCCAACGCCAATCTTATGTTAGCAAGGTAAGCTTTCCCTATGTAGGAGAAAAAAAACGAAACCAATAATTTTGCTTAGTTCTGTTGAGATTAAATATAGAGACCGCACACCATTCTGCCTCTTGAATATAGAAATGGTCCCTCAACTGTGCTTCAGAATTTTTCTATGAAAATTTGGAAAATACTCAGAAATAATATCCTCTTTTCTGTGAGGTTCCTTTTCTCCTTTTTCTTTTTTTTCTACTCCTTTAGAATTTTAACGTGTAATCCCATTAACTCAGGTTACATCTAAAGAACCTAGTGGTTTTGCTACCACCGTCAATCCCTTTCCTGATTTGAAATTCTTTTAATGTTTTTTTTTATATTTTAATTGCTTTTTAACGTATAAGGCAGCATGAATATATGTGGAATTTTGGGGGGAAGATAACTGCCCCTTTTTACACCTAAACAAGGAATCAAATTCACATTTATTAAATGCATTGAAATCAACGGTAAGTGGGTTCTCCTAATTTTATAAATCAGATTACAGGTATAATCAACTTATGACTATAATTGACCCCAGAACTATGATGCCATTGCGCTCATAAACATCATGGGACTGGATCCATTTTTTTTAATATTGTTTGCAGCAGGCGTTAAGTGAAAGCCGTGGTCATTAAGCAAATAAATTCTCCCCAATGGGTGTCTTTTTGCTGGAAACGGGCAAATTGCAGATTGTGACTACAGGATGCTGCATAGAGCTGTAAACATCAGTTGAAAAGTGCCCAAAATGTGATCACATGACTGTGGGGGAGGGGTTACATATGTAACTTCAAAAACAGGCCATAAGTAGTTTGGGGGACATCCATCGTAACTCTGAATTTTTGTTAAATGACTGGTTGTAGATGGAGGTCCACCTGTAAATTGGTTAAAATATTATTTTAAGTCACACCTGAAAAGGAATCATAGTAACTTACATTTTACATGGATTGCCAGCCCCTACTTACCCTGCTAGTAAGCATATACTAATGAACCCACCACACTGACAGAGGTTGGTTTTCCTAGGGGTAGGAATTCCAGAGCAACCATTAATGTTGCCTAAATTCCCGTCTCTCTCCAAAATATAAACTAGGCAAGGAGGAGATGCCTTGTAGTAGCATGCTTTGAATGATGGTCCTAATACCCAGTCATCATGTAGCTGACCATAGCAATCTTATATATTACATGGCACCACGATTCAGCATCATGTACTTGCATTACAACACAAAGTCCTTCTTCTCACACACTTCCATTGCTGACTGCTTCAACAGCCAAGTTCACCTTTACTTTGCTTGCTGAATGTCACTTAAGTTGTGGCTGCTTGATATAAAACGAAGTGATGTAATTAATTGCTTTTCTTATTCAAAGTGGGCAGAATTTCCATCCCACTCATGAACAGTATTCCACATTTTTCCATGACTCAGAAGTTCTAAGAAATGGAGAGTAACAGCCAGTTTTGCATAGTGACCACTGAGAGAGAGAAGATGTCCCATTTGGACGTCAAGAGTCTTTTTACAATTGTAGTGGGACGTACATTTTATGAATAAATATATAACTTAGTTAAAACTAATAATTAATTGTTCTCCTCTTGCCTTTGGTAGTGCATCCTTTGATTCTACAGTCAGGTTATGGGATGTAGACCGAGGAATTTGCATCCACACCTTGACGAAACATCAAGAACCTGTGTACAGTGTAGCTTTCAGTCCTGATGGTAGATATCTGGCCAGTGGTTCTTTCGACAAATGTGTACACATCTGGAACACACAGGTATGTCTCCTGGAGCATTAGCAATTTTATCGGTCTATTTTTTTCTTACTTATTAAACGTTTCTCATGGCCTTAATCAGACAATCATATTAAAAGGATACTTTCAGTGGGAAAGACGGAGGATATTCCTTACCATTAAAGATCATTTTACAGATAAGGCAATGAAGACAGTCCCTGTCTTTTTCTTCCATTTTTAAACATTTAAAGTGGACTACTGTGATTTTTGTCTCTTCCCGATCTCCCAGCAAAAAGCCAAATCCATCTGTAAATAGCTTAAGAAATGTTTTGCACTTTCTCCGCCATCTATTCAATTCTAACATTGTGAAAGTTTCCAGAGCTGGCTTAGGGATGTTGTACTTGCTGTATTTATCAGAGTCTCTTAAAAGAAGCTGTACCTTTTTCCTGGGTATCCAGGAAATTAACATGAGTGAACTCAGGAAAGACTTAAGGAGCTGTTGACAAATATAACAAGCACTTTTCCTGCTTTGGGACAAAATTTGAGAACACCTAACAGATTTATCCAGCACTGTATTTTACTGATGCCTGCTGCAGAAAGAACAGCTAGGCCATTAATTATTTGCATATTGCTTTGAGTACATGGAAACATAAAAAACTGACAGCAGAAAAAGACCTAGTGGTCCATCGAGTCTGCCATTTTTGTAAATTTTTGTTGGATGATGGACATGTGTTTTTCCTAAGCATGTTTAAATTCAATGATTGACCCATTACCTCCGCTGGAAGTTGGTTCCAAGCATCTACTACTCTTTCTGTGAAGTAATACTTTCTAACATTACTTTTGAACTTCCCTCCTGAGGTTATGCCTCCGTGTTCTTGATTTTTGCTTAATATTGCAAATACTGCCTTCTAGAACCTTATTTATACCCTTAATATATTCTTCTTCTTCTGCCATATCCGTTATCGGACGTTGGCGATCATGTTGGCGATCCTGTTTTTATCAGCAGCCGCACGAAAAAGTGCTGCTGAGTTTTGTCCAAACCAGTCCCTTAGATTTTGAAGCCATGATGTTCTTCTTCTGCCTGGACCTCGTTTGCCTTCAACCTTTCCTTGGAGGATTAAATGGAGTATGCCGTATTTTTCTGGGTGTCGCATCACATGTCCGAAATATTCTAACTTTCGTTTTTTAATTGTTTTGATGATTTGGTTTCAATCATGTGCCCACTTTCTCTTCTGTCCCCCAGGCTGTACATATTCAGTTCCTCCAGTCTCTCCTGATACATATGTTCATTCGTGCCAGGAAATGCATACGTGCCAGGAAAGATAATCAGTTGGTGCTTATAATACTTTTATTACTTTAATGTCATTGTGTTATATCCCAACCTCTTGGTTTTATTGTTTTTCTAGACGGGCGCTCTGGTGCATAGTTATCGGGGGACAGGAGGCATTTTTGAGGTTTGCTGGAATGCAGCAGGAGACAAAGTTGGAGCGAGTGCTTCAGATGGTTCAGTAAGTAAAGCAAAATGAAATCTTTAACAACTGATTCCTTTTGACATATTCCAATATCCAAATGTGTTGGGTATGCTTAGATCCTGCTTTATTTCTGCATAAAGTGTAGGGTTATGCTTGGATTTGTAGAATTTTTCTCCTCAATTTATTTACTACTGTAAAATAAAAATAAGCAATCAATACTGTAAAATAAAAATAAGCAATCAAGACAATAATCATAAGCGAGATGAATTTTGAAGAGGTGATAAATGTTGAAGGAACTGCTCAAGAAATCCCTCACTCAAGAAAAATCCCCCATCATACCTTCAGGATGTTTCTTAAAAGAACTAATTCAGGTAGTCCTCGACTTATAACAGTACGTTTAGTGATCATTCAAAGTTACGGCGGCACTAAAAAAAAAGTGACTTACAAGCATTTTCCACACTTGCGACCTTTGTAGCAGCCCTCTGATCAAAATTCAGGTGCTTGGCAACTGGTTCATACTTATGGCCATGGCTGTGTCCCAAGGTCATGTGATCATCTTTTGAACAAGCACAATCAATGGGGAAGCCTGATTCACTTAACAACCTTCTTACTAACTTATCAATTGCAGTGATTCACTTAACAACTGTGGCAAGAAAGGTCGTAAAATGGGACAAAACTCACATAAAATTTGGGGCTCAATTGTGCTCGTAAGTCGAGGACTACCTGTAGTAGGGTTTACAAATCCCCTTCGTTAAGTACATCCAAAAGAACCAAAATTCCTCTAAAAAAAAAAATCAACACATCAATAAAAGAGAGAAAAAAATATTTTGCCTTGTGCTGTGAAGGCAATAAATTACGGCAGTACGCATATTTCACTGGTGAGGATATTACAAAGGTATTACAGACCTGCCACTGAAAAGGCACACTCCCCTACCAACACAAGCAGGGCAAGACACTAGAAACAGGGGTAGGCAACTTTGGCTCTTTTATGACTCGTGGACTTCAACTCCCAGAATTCCTGAGCCAGCACGGCTGGCTCAGGAATTCTGGGAGTTGAAGTCCACGAGTCATAAAAGAGCCAAGGTTGCCTACCCCTGCACTAGAATATAAAACGAGAGCAAAACCCAACTTCCTAGTAGCACTGATGATGTTACCTAATTTGGGTAATGAAATATCTGCAAGGAAACAACCAAGCTGACAGAGCGCCAAGGACTCCTCATATTGTAATGAGTATAATAAGTGCACAATTTCTGTATCGTAGGCTGCCCAGTCTTTTGGAGTTGTTGTTGGTGTCCAAATCTAATGCATAAATAAATTTCTGAAACCCTTTTTCCTCCCCCCCCCCTTTTTTTCTTCCTACCTCTTTGCAGGTTTGCGTACTAGATCTACGGAAATAGCGCTACTAGTTGGAAGCCATGGACCGACTATGAATGTGTACATAGCCAAAATGACTGTCCCCACGACCCATGTACTGCTATTGTCCCAACTGAACCATGGCCAGTCCACTACAGCCAAACCTGAAATAATTAAATACATGTACTGTACATTTTTTTAAAAAACACAAAAAAAAGCAAAAGATTATACCCTGAAGAAGATGACAGAGTGATGTCACAGCTTGTGAAGCCTGTTCACCAAGTGCTGGAATTTGCTGCAGCCCACCCCCCCACCCCCCCAAAAAAAAATTGGAGGTGGGAGGAAATTAAAAAATAAAATAAAATAAAACAGGACAAGAGAGAAAGAGAACTGAATTATGCAAGCAGCCCTTTGAGAGTATCAGATTGAGGAAAGCGATGTATGGCTTTTTTTTTTCTCCCCTATCTTCTTTCTCCTCTTTTCTTTATTTTTACCCTTTTTTGAAACTTTGGAAGTTTTTTGTTTTTTCTTCTTTCTGATCCCTCCCCACCACCCGAATAGGTAATGGAACAGTTTTCATGTATAGGGAGAACAGACTTGCTTAGCCCTGCAACAGTGATTGGGTTCATTGCTTCTCCTCATGCTCTTAACGTTTTACTGATGCTTGAAGCCAGGATGTGAAATTCTTTCTAGGTGGTGGTAGATCTTTTCACTAAGAATTGGGAGGGAGGGAAATCTTTTCAGCAGTTCTTTGAAGTCCTCGTTAATATTTAACTTTATAGACATCTGGCAAGTGTTACATAGATCTGCTTCCAGTTTAGATGAGGAGGAAGAAAATAAAACCCATCCTGACGAATGAGGATCAACATTCCTTTATCATCAGATCCAATAGTTTACAAGCTACTCGGATGCTGCACTTAGTCTTCTTATTGGTGATGACTGCTCCAGAAAGCAGCCATCTCCAACTTGACACATTTCTGCCAGCCCTAAGAGTGTACAAAATGCAAGAGAACACCTAAACTGAGACTGAAATAGGATGACCACAGTAGGCTTGGACAGCTCGATGGTATGGGTTTGTGTATTCAGGTCTCGGGGAAGGAGGTGATAGACCTTGATGGGAGGTAGGCTCAGGTAATCCCAACACCTGTGGTCTGTACATTCCAAGTTTAAGCCAGACTGAAAATATTGGAGCCTCTTTTTCTTCAAAACCACGATCATAGTACATTTGAGTCGCTCCGTGAAAATTGAACTAGTAGAGAGAGATAAAGGACTTGTCTCATTCTCAGTTTGGGCAATTTTTTCTGCTATAACTCTCTACGAATTTTCTCCAGTTTTACTCAGTATAACCAAATTCCCAGTTGGAAGTATTTCAGCCTTTGGGGACAGTACTTATTTCTTTCTTCCCCTTTGTACAAAAACATATTTGAAGCCTCTTTGCTAAGATTTTTCTGAAGTAAGGCAAGTTGTTTACTACCTTCAAGATACCGATTCACTGGAAATTCTCCCCTCACCCCTCCACAAAACATGTTGAAGAGGGAACTGAGCAATATTTGCAGCGGGGATTAAGTTCCACTGGGCTGGTGAAGTTCCCAGTGAACGGCTCCTCATATTTTTTAAGTCAAAGGAGAGGAGGAACACCCCCTGGCAAAACTCTTTGCTTCATGCTTCTTCAACAATCAAATGATTGAGCTTCCATACTAGAAAACAGCCTTGCATTAATTTTTCCCTGTTGTTCCCCAATTATTTTTTCTTTTCTGTGTGCTTGTCTCCTTTCTCTTCACCACACCACACCACTCTTCAAATTTAGATTTAAGTGTAAGCTGCTAAATGTTTTTCAGGAGAAAATATGATCGCCACTTTTGAGTGTCTGCTTCTTACATCAAGTCTTGTTTTTCCTTTCTACATATTAACTCTGCTCATGTTTGATCACAAGTGACTTTTTTTTGTGAATGTACAGTATAAAGGCTGACCTGTTCCAGTCTTGTTTGATGCTTTGTGTCTTAACGCAGCTTCCAACTTCTTAAACAAAAAAGGTGTACGGGCTTTTTTAAGGTTTCACCTGATTTTTACCTAAAGGAACGCTTTGTACTCATTTGCTTTGCTAAGGCCTCCATTTCGGATCTCCTTTTCAGTCACAGCAACACTGTGCAGAAATACTAAACTTCTTAATCTTTTCCATTTTTGCTACTTCTTCCAATAGGCAGAGCAACATATAAACACAAAGCTTGGACCTCTCTTTTGAAGATATAAACCGATTCCCTCTTTATTTGTAAATGATCCACCATCTTGAATTCTCCTTTCCCTCCTGATGAGGGTTATTTTGTTTTTTTACGATGCATGTGTTTCCAGGCATCATTACAATGTTTGTCTCCTTTCTTTTTAACATCAGGCGAGGAAATGCACACCAAAGCTTCATTGACCTAAGATCCAGCTGAAGATCTAAATTCTAAGAGAGGAACCGCTGCTTCTTCAGTAACTCCATTTTCTTTATAAGACTTAGCTCAATCTTCCCTATTCTACTGCGGCTTTTGCTAAATCAGAGCACTGCATCCTATCCCCCTCTTTATGAAGTACATTCTTTCAGCATTGACTTCTGCCACCTCTGTGTACATGCCCAGAAAGCAGATCTTGAAGCAAGTAAGAGTTTTGCTTGGTAAGGCAACCACAACAATTTTTAGCTGATTTATAATACACCATCATGGTTACTCTTAATGGGGGATTATAAAGTTATACACAGATTGTGAGAGAAGAAAAGGAAGATTTACCCCCATAAGGACAGTTGTTCCATCCAATGATATCTCTGTATTAATTGTTTATAGGGTTTGGGAATAGGCTTAGGAGGTTAAGAATCATTTCCCCCTGTAAATTACAGTATGTAAGAAACTTAACCGGTTGAGTATCTGGCACTTGAAAAACCTTGCTTTTTACCGCTGGAGGTCCAGGACTGTGGCTGACCTCTGTCATTATTAAAATAATTTTTTAAAAGTTTAAAATATGTAAAAAAAATCTGTGCAATAATTTTAAACTGTGCTCCCAGGAATAGACACAAATGTGTTTTTTGGGGATTTTTATTTTGAGTATATTTAAACAGCATTTTCTTTTCCTTTAGCAACACAAATGTCAATTGCACTGAACTTAAATCTTTTAAAAAAAAAAGTCAGAGGTGATTCTTGATAGTACTTTTGTATTTTGATATGGACAGTCTGTTCGTTTTTCATACAAGCTCTTGAACTGATGTTTCAGCTTACTTCAAAAAAAAAGTGTATAAAAACGAGATGGTGTTTGAAGTCTTTTGACACAGCTGCAAGATTCCACAGCAACGTTTCATATTTCCGGTTTTGCAACTGTTTTAGCTTTTGTTTTTTGGTTGGTTGGTTGGTTTTGATTCTAGCCATTTAAGTATGATATAGCATGTAGACTTTATTGAAGCTTCATTATCACAGCTGTGTTATCAACCAAATCCTGGGCTGATTCCCCTCCTCCTTCCTACATAATTTTTGCTTTTAACACAATTCAAGGAAGACTTTTTTTTTTTTTTTTTTTTGGGTGGGCCAGATGTTCAGTCTTGCTCTTGAGTTCCACAAGCCACATTCCAAATTCCCAAGCCCCAAACCAGGCAAAAAGTAACTTCATTCCTATGGACTGCAGACCTTCCCAGGCTTTCTATGTTTCATGCCATTATAAATCATTAATGTTAAAGAGTATTTTATAGGAAATAGGATAGTAGCCCTTGGCTTTATTTTGGAGATTATTATTATTTTTTCTTTCATCAGATCTGTTTATGCTGTACATCTTTCTTCTCTCCCTCCACACTTCCCTCTCCTGTATCATCCCATAACATGGGTCACTTGGGGAGGGGAGGTTAAAGTGAGGAGAAGAGTTAGCAGCATAGCTTTTTTTTTTAAAAAAAAAAAGTTGTTGCGGTAGGGAAAAGGGCCAGATGTATTGTGGTTGTTTTGTGTGATAGACATTGAACTGAAAGCCTGGAACTCTCCAACTGTTGACTGCTGCCTTTTCATCAATGTGCCACAGTGCTGCTCCAATTGTGAACTGACTTCCTTCTCCTTTTCAGTAAGACAAAACTTTCAGAATGTGGTATGAAAGGGGGGAAAAAAGGGGGAGCACAATAAAAAGAGCAATTCAAACACCCAAGGCAGAATAAAACAGAATGGAAAAATCCCCAAAGCTGCCATTCCTCATTCCAGCATATAACTACGTGTAAGGTCTCTCCCACCTTGTATTTTATTTTCGACACTAGCAGGAATATGGCAGGCACTGTTGAGAAATACCACAGTGTTTATTGGCTATTCTTTTAATTCGTCATTCACTTGCCCACCGTCGTTTTTAACTTGTGTGCCCACGTAGGTTCTAAAAGCAGAAGTAAGTCTGGTTGAACTAGGAGCACTAATGAAGATGGTGGGGTCCAATCCCTCTTTCATGCAGCATAGTCTCCCCTATAAGAGTTCTTCCATTCAAATGACTTGATCAATGCAGCTTTAGGAATATCACTTTCCCGTGATTTGATTCCACCCTGATACTAGTTAAAATCTAGATCTGGCTTCCCCAGTCTGATACCCTTAAGATCATTGATCTACAGCTGCCTGAATTCCCAATCACCATGACTAGAAATTGAATTTTGCCAAGACTAAGGAAGCGGATTTATGCATGGGCGTGCTGTGGAGAAAAATCTGAAGCACAGATTGAAATGGGCTTCATGGCTGTTAACAGCCTGTATAAAATGAACGTTCATTCTTGAAATGACAAAGCCAAAAAATATTTTGAAGGTAATACTTACCAGTTACTACAGTGGTTGACATTTGTTGGATTGTTTTAAAGTAGCTTGGCATTTAACATTTGGATAAGTTAATTGTGGGGAAAAATTGGGAACATCTGTTAACATCTTAGGACGGACTGCTAAGATGTTTTGGGCAGCAAGGGTGATGCATGAAAAATTTGTGAAAATCCAGTTCCATTGTGGTCAAATAAGATAGTGACCATTAGGATGTGGTTATGACAAAATATCTATCTCCATTTTTCTTAGGTTATTGGGTTAAAACTAGGGCATCCTTTTCCAATCTAGTTCCTAGGTTACCAAGTTGTGGGAATAAGTTCATACAATTTGCAGCCATCTGGATGGTTATAGTGAAAAGTGGGCAGTTGTAATTCTAATAAATCTTGGGGCCACCAGCTGAAAGAAGGCTAATTTAGGGTTCTTAATGTTACCTTTGAAAGCCTTTTTTGATTGGTTGTTAAAGGCTAAGTATTTTAAATGTACAATGAGGCCTGTAGCTCTGAGCCTCTTTCTGGAATCTTAGTACCACATCAGTCTGTGGGAAGCAGACAGATTTGAGAAGCAGGGTGAAAATAAAATACCTTGCATCCAGATAAAACAAATTGAAGACTGTTGATTTTCATGGTAAGCTAAATAAGATGGAAAAAGATCAAAAGCTTATACCAATTTGAATTTTATTTACTGATATATTTTTTTTTGCAGTGTTAGCATGTTGAAAAAAATGCAGCAGCCTTATATTTCCTAAGTTCAGGAGTAAAAATATGTAAAACCCAGAAAACCTTCTGCATTTTTATGCTGTGTCAATTGGTTTTCAGAAAGCATCAAAACTGCAGCATTGCAAAATGGTCATTGTTCAGGTATGGTTTTTAAAGAAAAACGATAAGTTTAAAGCTACAGACTTTCCATGAAATATGTAATTTCAAAGGAAGAAAAAGTGCATTTGGATATTTAGACACCCTTCTCCAATTTTAGCTGCGGGAGAAGCTCTCATGTTAAAAAACACAGATTTGTTTGCATAAGAAAGCAGTGAGCAAAAAGTAACATTGGCTTAGCATGGGCATCTGGAATTTCCAGTATTTGTGATTGGATTTGAAAAGTAGAAATTTTTTTTAGTAAAAGGATTCTGAATTTTCCCAAAAGGAGGCAGCATTGTGGCACATGAGCAGTGACAGAATCTACATAGTTTACGTCTAAAAGGATTGATGTGCAAATATGCTGAAGGACCAGCGCACAATCATAAGAGCCCACATCCTGTTGATTTTATTCTGTGTTGCATTTTGACTTTTACCACCTCGTGTCAGCTGCTGAACTGCTGTCCTGCTTCTCTCAAATAGCCTTCTTTCAAGTATTTTGTTCTGTTGGCTTTCTCTATGTCAAGATTTACGTCCAGAAGTTGAACAGAGGGAGCAGGAAGACACCTAAAGAGAGCTCTAGGTTTGAACAACAGCAAAGGTTTTTGAGATGAACTGCTTTGAACCTACTCTTTGGAGAAAAACCTACAGCTTTTCTGGTATTTCCCCAGATACAGCAGATGCCTAATTGTCAAACTCATAAATAATTACAGCCACAGATGTCAATGCTGTAAGATTGTCCAGCAACCATTACAATAAAGCCTGTTAGGTTTCCATATGTTGAGGTCTATCAAACAAAAGCATGATTTTTATCATCACCTGGGCTGCTGCTTTCTGGTTTTTTTTTTTCCTTCTTCTTCCCATTTGTGGACAAATTCAGGAAAACCTTCTGTTTAGTTACTGCTTCTCTGGTGTGCTTTGCAATCTTGTTTCTCGAAAGAGGTCAGTGAACAGGTCAGTGATCTAGAACACAAAACTGATCTCAGTTTTTTTTTCCCCTTTCTTCCTGCCGATGGTTTCTCCTTCTCTCCTGACTTTGACGTAGTTGTTAAAAAAAAAAAAAGGTTGAATCTGGAGTTACAAATCTTTGGGGTCTACTTTGTGATCCTATCTCTATAGCTACTGGATAAAAAATGTCTATGCCATTTCTTCAGATATATATCCAGCTCAATTACAAACGTATACCAGTGTAAAACCAGCCCACATGAGAGTTTTTTTTCTTCTTCGCTTTTTTTACTTGTTCAGAAAGACTTTTATTGTTCAGTTTTCATGATTTATTGTCTAAAGAAGACTGATATAGATGTTCTATACTGTCCTGGACCCATGTTAATTACACCTTTTATGATGTACTTTGGTTCCACATCACAATGATTTTCTCTCCCTCCCTCCCACCCCTAAATTTCTCTTTCTTAATCCTTTTCCAGGCACATTTTTCTGTTGCAGGTTTCCCTTTGCATTGTATTGCTCTGACAAGTGTAATTTGAATCAGATCTGAAAGAGGTCCAGAATAAAATATATTTTGATACGATGCTAGTTGCATGGTCCTTTTTTTCTTCTTTTTAAGTTTTTTTTTTTTTAAAGTACAGGGGAATTCAGGAATTCATTCCTATGGGAAGGGTATGTAACCCAGAGTGAACAACACAGAAGCTGCCCAGTGCTTCCCAAGACATGGGCAGACGGATGTGACACAAGTAGACAGTATAGGGCAGGGGTAAGCAACCTTGGCTCTTTTATGACTCATGGACTTCAACTCCCAGAATTCCTGAGCCAGCATGGGGGAACTATGGCCCCCTTGATGACTTCAACTCCCAGAATTCCTGAGCCAGCATGGCTCAGCTTGGAAACCTCTCCCTTTCCCCTCAGCATGGCTGGCTCAGGAATTCTGGGAGTTGAAGTCCACGAGTCATAAAAGAGCCAAGGTTGCCTACCTCTGGTATAGGAGAATCTGCAAGGAATGGTTTTCAAAAGGCAAGATGGCAGCTGCATCACTGTGCTGAAAGCTATGCCCATTTTTTTTAATGTTCATTGAATACAGAACACATAAAAAGGCCATGTCTACCATTGTGATTTTTTTTTTATCATTCTCTGGATAACTCTGGTAGAGCAGAAACTGATTGAAGACAACACCGTTAACAGCCATCCTGATGATAACCATCCACACACAAAAATGTATACACATGCATACACCGTGATTAGCCCCTGCAGGTTTGTGCTTTCATTATTCGGAAGAAAATGCAGATGTTTGTTAGGGTCATTGTTGGTAAAAGCTGAAACAAATTCCTGGATTCCTCCCTAAATATTGTCTTTACCTTGTTTGTAGTGTTCCATGTATAGGTGATAGTTGGTATTGGTACTGGTAGTGGTCCAGATATAGTTGGTAACTGCAAAGGATTTTTGTTTTAATTGTGACCGTATCTCTTAAGCCCATAGACTTAACCAGATTGACAACTTCAAGCAACTGGAATTGCTGTTAGTGCAATTGGAATGGAACTGAGCATTTTCTGTCCGGATGCCCTTCCTGATGCCTATGCGGAGTTCTCAGCAGATATTTTCTCTGCAAACCTGATAGAAAAATGTGTCGCTTCCTAGAATTGAACCCTCAACCTTCCAATGGGAGGCAAGCATCTTCACCTGTAGGCCACTGGGCCAGTCATAAGTCAAGTTATAGGTAGTTCTCTACTTATGACCACATTTCAGGCTGGAATTTCATTTCCTAAGCAATTTGGTTGTAAAGAAACAGGTTACGTGACCGCATCACTTAGCAGCTGAAATCCTAGTGATCTCTTAAGTACATTTTACCAGTGGTTAAGAGGCACAGCAGTTCTGTAGCTTAATGATGCTGGAGATGTTCTTTGCTCCAGTGGTTCAAGTCCTAGCACTGTGGCGGGAGGAGCTCCCATCACTCATCTCAGCTTCTGCCCACCTAGCAGTTCAAAAATATGTTATGTGCGAGTAGATAAATAGGTACCAACTGGTGCTTCGTGCAGATGGTTAAAATCCTGCTGGCACTGAAACTTCCTGGTTGTGATGCCCATTTCTCTCTCTCTCTCTCTCTCTCTCTCTCTCTCTCTCTCTCTCTCTCTCCGCTATCTCTCATCATATCTCTATCTCTGTCTCTCTCTCTCCTAGCCCTCAATCCTCCCTCCCTCCCTCTCTCTCTCTCTCTCTCTCACGTTTTTTTACAAGAGAAAACCAGACCCAAATGCCCAGGAATGCAGAGGCATTTTGGCATGCTCCAGCTCAAGGTGGGGCTGTTTTGTGCTTTTTTCCTTTTTTGCAATCTCATACAGCCCAGAAGAGTAATGCAAAGGGGTGTTTGGGTTCACTGTGCCCCCTTGTTCCTCCTCCCTCCTTCCTTCCTTCCTTCCTTCCTTCCTTCCTTCCTTCCTTCCTTCCTTCCTTCCTTCCTTCCTTCCTTCCTTCCTTCCTTCCTTCCTTCCTTCCTTCCTTCCTTCCTTCCTTCCTTCCATTTGAGAAGCCAGCCCCATATAGCCTAGTAGCCATGCCAAGTTCACCTCATCAGCATTGGGAGCAAAAAAAAAAAAAAAAAATTGAACGGCCAAATTCACAAGAGAAGCCTTTGGGGCACCCGTCCACCTCTTGCCTGGCCAGGTTCCAAATAGACCACAGTCCAGTAGTGGGCCAGGGCCCGGGGTTGGGGAGGATTTGATTTAATCCCATTTTTAATACTTTTTAATACCATCGAGGGTTCTCAAGCTTTATATATACTTTCCTGTTTTAAAATGCCACTCAAATTTGTATTAACTTTCCTCAACTTGCATATACTAATCCCATCTTCTAACAAGGTGAGGAAGCCACAGACACATTTCACATGTTTTGCGGTGTGCAATAAAAAGTTCATTCTGTAAAATGTTTCTTTGAGAATGAAAGAAAACCTCAGGAGATGATTAGCAGATCCTGCTGGCTTCCTGCCCCAGCCTACCTTTCAAAGCTATTACTGCAATTTTTACAAGATGTTCTCCCACTCAGTATATGAGATCCACCTTTAGGTTCTCATTAGTCATATAATCACTTGTACGTCAATGAGTTGCCAGTAAGCCCTCAGTTTTTCTGACAAGCTTATTGGAAAAGAGTTGGCAGTAACCTTTGCACTATAGTAGGATAATGGCTTAATATTGCAAGGTTAATGCAAGTTTCAGTAACTGTTAGACTGTTGGTGTCAATGTTGATAAAATTTTGTGTTGCACGTTATTAAGAGCCGTGTTGGCACAGTGGTTAGAATGCAAATTGCAGGCTAACTCTGCCCACTGCCAGGAGTTTGATCAAGGGTGACTCAGCTTTCTATCCTTCTGAGGTCAGTAAAATGAGGAGCCAGATTGTTGGGGCAATAGGCTGACTCTCTAAACCGCTTAGAGAGGGCTGTGAAGCACTATGGAGCAGTATATAACTCTAACTGCTATTGCTATACTATTTATATTAATCCCATTGGGTGAGGATTTTAGGAACTATAGCTCAGCACAAATAGAAGATAACCAGATTGGAGAAAGTTACACTTAGGTATGTGTGTATGTGGACCAAACAACAAATATTTTGATAAAATGAAATGTGAGGACTTTGTTCTTAAATACCCACCTATTACCTTGCTACTAGCATACTCACTGTTTATGTTATGGAAGCAGTATCAAATCAATCAATAAATAAACTGTCACACTTGTGCAGGGAGGGTATTTCATAAGTAACATAAAATTTTCCCATCCTACGTACGTCGGGTCTATTGCTCATTTGCAAGCTACAAGGTTATTCTTGTGAATGAAAAGAGAAAACCTGAACAGAACTACACACAATTTATATGTCACCCTGTTTAGCTCTTATTCAGCCATTCAGTCTCTCAGTTGAGCTCTGCAGATAATTCTTGCATATTTCTCTGCTTCAAGGGCACAATGACTCACCAATTAAAGACACTGAGCTTCTCAGCTGGAAAGCTGAAGCCCGTGTTCGAGACCTGAGCTCCGCGCAATGGGATGAGCTCCCATTACTTGCTCCAGCTCCTGCAAACCTCACAGTTCAAAAGCATGCCAATGTGAGTAGATAAACAGGTATCCCTTCAATGGGAAGGTTACAATGTTCTGTGCAGCTCGGGATAGAGTCGTGCTGGACACGGAGATGAACAACACCTGTTAGAGTTGGACATGACTGGACAGGGGAAACCTTTACTTTTACCTTTTATTTCCCTGTTCGTATAAGCTTGCATGAGCATGCTTAGCATTGCCTGCTGGCATTTGTTGAGGCAGAGGAAGGTGAAGGGTGCAAGCAAGAATATTGATTCGTAATTAGATAGAATGGATCTATTAAACAGATGAGCCTTAACTTCAGTTTCCTTACGTAGGAAATTCTGCCAGCTAAGTGAAGCTTGAATATAATTTGATTATGCTGAGAAAGAATGATTTGCAAGAGTGCAAAGGTATAAAAATATCCGAGAGGTGCCCCTTTTCCCCAATCTGACATATCATTTTGAGGGAAGAGAAAATAACTGTAAAGTTGGTAAGCAGAAGAGATTAAAATACCTTAAGACCTCAACAATCCGTTTGTTGCCCTTTATCTATTAGAGAGATAATTTAATTTCTTATACTTACATGCCAACCAATATCGTCTAGCAATAATAATAATAATAAAAAAAACACAGGCTAGACATATGCTAATCGACAGCTCTGATAATTACACAATCTTCAAATTAATTAACAAGCCAACGGCAGCCAAACATTAGCATTTAGAAAGAGCTTTGCTGCATTAACTGCTAATGAGTTCATTTAAATCTATCGTGCAACCCATTTTGAAAAGCATGGGCCATATTCAATCAGATTGAATAATGAAATTTGTACCATCAGGCATTGTTGAATGTGAAATTGCCATGGAATTTTAAATGTTAAATACAGAGGTTATATATTTTTTTTATGGCAGCTGTTAACCGAATATCCATTTCACATAAAATGGGTTATAGATGTGTGAACTGGTGTGTAATTTTAAGCTTTATACACGAGAAGATGTCAGTTTGATAGAGGTTCCTGCTATTTCAGTATGGTCACCATTCTCTCTTCCCCGAGGCCCAAACATTTTCCATATTTTTCCCAAAACCATTCATTCATCTGGATTAGAATGTCGGGGAGGTGCAGGAGAAATTGGGGAAAAGGTTTGGGATGAATGTCTTATGCTTAAGTATTCAAAAAGACACAACTCACTAGTATTAATCTAGTATTAGACTAGATTAAGACTGATTTAATAAGACATAAATAAGATGCTAAATAAATAAGTAAGCAAGATTTGTCAGCCGTGATGAATCAATATCATACATTAAGTTCCAGTTAAGATAATTTATTGATCATGTTTATTCAACAAGAATCTTGTCAACTAATTATCAGCACTAAATTGATGCTAGATAAAAGTCAATAGAATTCAAAAAAGGTTGGACGTAGACCATTCGTGGGAACGTAATGATTCTAGGCTGATGACTCACTTGATTCCACCCCCAAGCTCTGTGCTGTTCAGCAGTGAAACACAACTAGATGAAACTAATTCTATTTTACTGTCAGGCTACATTAACAGAATCTTCCAAGTCTGCTTTCATTGCTTGATCCATTCAGGTGGGTCTTTCCTAATTTCCCCTCTAACCATTAAATCATTGGGGGCTCCTTCCTCTCTAGTCTGATTGCTTCCTAGGCAGTTTCTCTTCCCCTCATTTCACAAGATTATCCACACATTCCATTACAACGATGGATTCTTGAGCCATGGGGTCAAAGCAACTTCAGCGGAAATGATCTAACCAGACCTCTGCATAACCATGGCGCTAGCATGACCAAACTTCTCATCTGTATTGCTTCTAATCCTAATTAATTAATTAATTAATTCTAATTCTCAAGTAAAGTCTTTAAAATAGTACAAGCTGCCCAAGGCTCAGTGGACTTTCTTGGCTAGAAGTATGGCAATCTCTCAGGGATGCTTTAGCAGCTTTCTAATTTAGTAACCCGAGCTTATTTTGTCTTCCCATCCTATATTTTTCTATTTTTACAGAGCCTTTTCTTCTAGAGCAGAGGTCCCCAACCTTTTGGGCACCAGGGACCGGTTCTGTGGAGAGAGGTTTTTCCACGGATCGGAGGGGGCGTGGTTTTGTGTGCTGCCTGGATTCCACAGATGGGGCTTTGCTTGTTTGTGCAGATCAGTTGCTGGCATGCCACGGCCCGGTACTGGTCCACGGCTCGGGGGTTGGGGACCCCTGTTCTAGAGTATTGCTTCTTCTCACTAAACTTTCATTTTCTAAGATTTTTCAGTATAGGAAAAGTATTGATGCCTTTGAATTTTGGTGTTAGAGAAGACTTCTGAGAAGACTCTGGATAGCCAAGAAAACAAATTGATGGATTATCAAAGACATCAATCCAGAGTTCTCATTCAAGGTATAAATGTCCAGGCTCAAATTGTCCTATTTGGGCACATGATGCGAAGACCCAGCTCTCTGGAAAAGGCTCTAATGCTGGGAAAGGTGGAAGGAAAAAAGAAAAAGAGGACAATCACCAGCAAAGCAGACAGTTTCAGTTATAGTGGTGATAGCAAAGATTGGGAGACTTCAAAGAACAGGTTAGGAATAGATCGACATGGAGAAGATGTATGTATCTGGTCATAGTTGGCACAAAAAACCACTAAGACTTGTGCACTTGTTACCTAGGTTGAGAAATTTCTGATGTTGACTTTAAAACTTTAAACATCATCTTATCCCTTTATTCTCCCACTACCTTCTCCCGACCCCCAAACCCCCCCCCCAACATTGAAAACCCATATCCAGAAATTTTCAGCTTAGGCTCCAGTGTAAATTAAGTGAGAGCTTCTATATCGTTTGTGAGAATCTGTGTCATAAATATCTCCATTAAGTAGCAATTAAGATGCGGAGATTTAGGCTCTTGTGTTCTAGGAGGTAATTATAAAAGAATTGGATTAATTAGCCACTGAATTATTTAGGCAGACATAAATAATGCACACGCGATTAGTGTTAAATAGGATATTGCTATATCCCTATCAGCCAGAGAGAGTTAAAGATAAGAGTTCAATGTTGCTACTTTTAATTCTTTGATCACTGAACAAAAAGCTGAAGTGATTGAAATCTCTTAGAACTTGACCACCTTTACATTATGTGATCCTGTGTGTAAGATGATGATGGTGATGATCTAGTAGGAAGTATTAGAGGTGGGAAATTTGTGGCTTTCAATATAGTACCCAACTACTATTTCCTAGCTAGCACTGCCATCAATGAGATATGATGGGAACTCTACTCAGCAAGTTCTAGGAATCTATGGTGATCCACCTAGAGGTAAGTCCCACCAAGTTCAGTAAGATTTATTCCCAGGAAAATAGATAGAGATCGCAACTTAAATACTTCTTTCTTTCTGAGAAGGTAATCAGTCAAGTTTATTTCTGATGAGATTCAATGCATGGGCAAAAACTCATTTGATTTGATTTGTCCGTTCCTCTTTTTTTCCAGCAATGAGGCAAACAATCAAAACAAGTACATAAAAATTACAACTATTCAGTTATTAGGTTTGTACACCACTGTACAATCAATCTACGTTTGCCAGTTTACAACAAGTGCAATGAAATGACAATTTAGTATTTGCATAGAATATTAATATGATTGGAAATATTTAAAAGTTAATAGAATAATAGAAATGGTGCAGTAAATTAAGAATAAAAAACATGAAAATGCTCTTCAGAATATTTCTGTTTTTAATATTTAGTTTATATGCTGCCCATCTCACTAACAAGTGACTAAGGGTAGCAGGGTGGGAGTGAGTCTCATCTCCAATGCATTACAAAGCAACGTAATATTAGAAACACTGTAAAGGTAAAGGTTTCCCCTCTCCAATCATGTCCAACTCTAGGGGGTGGTACCCATATCCATTTTTTAGCCAAGAGAGCCAGCGTTGTCCAAACACCCTTACATGGTCATGTGTCCAGCATGACTATAAGCCGAGGCACATGAAATGCTGTTATCTTCCCACCGATATGGTACCTATTTATCTACTTACATTTGCATGCTTTCGAACTGCTAAGTGGGGAGTAGCTGGAGGAAATAACAGGAGCTCATCCCATCATGCGGCGCTCAGGTCTTGAACCAGGGCTGTCAGCTTTCCAGCTGATAAATCAGGATCTTTAACCCCTGAGCTATCATGCCCCCATTAGAAGCAATAAAGAGAAATAAAGTTGACAGCAGATCATGAATGCCAACAAAAGATCAAGGAAGACTTGAGATGCCATCACTGACTATGTATTATCAGCTTGAAGCTAAACACCCATTTTTCAGACTGCCGGTGCTTCCAAATAAGGCCCTTCACTGAATATCTTAGCATATATAATTATTCTTGTTAGACATGTATACAAATAAAAATTCTTCATCAATACAAAGATGACCAAGGTTTCCCCAAAAACTAGCTCAGGCCACATTTTGTATTCTGTTTTGGCTTCACCTTCCACAACAGTCTTTATCTCCAACCAATTTACCCAGGGCATGTAAAGATGGGGGGGGGGGGAGTTACAGTATCAAACATTCAGAAAGTCAAACTAAAGAAGGTTATTCTAATTCCCGCATCCAACACAAGAGGTAAACAATTGTTGAAAGTGAATTGTTGAAATATCAAAATAGAATGGATTATAACTTATTAACATATGGTGGTTATACGGGTAGTCCTTGACTTACAACCATTTGTTTAGTGACCGTTTGAAGTTAGAACAGCACTGAAAAAACCGACTTATGGCCCGTTTTCACACTTATGACCCACTGCAGCATCCCATGGTCACAGAATCAGAATTCAGGTACTTGACAACTGTATTTATGACATTTGCACTGTCCTGGACCATGTGATCACCATTTGTAACCTTCCCAGCTGGCTTCCTACTAGCAAAGGAATGAATGGATGAAAAGATGGACCAGGTTAAGCACCTTATGCATTCCAACCAGTCCCATACACACAGCCCACAATATTTGCAATATTTTTTGCAATATTTTTTTTACAGTATTTGAAAAGTGACCTTGGTAAATAGTCAGGCTCAAATTGAGGGTAGACTGGTGGTGCAATTCCTCAAGAGACTTCTAACTCATTTCTGTTATCAGGGGCCCTGGGGCAAAAAGATGAAGAAGAAATGGTCTACAGTAACCATAAAGGAAAAGGTTTCCTCTGTCCAGCTGTGTCTGACTCCAGGGGGGAGGTGCACATCTCCGTTTCTTAGCCGAGGGAGGCAGCATTTCCCAAAGACATTTCCATAGTCATGTGGCCAGCATGAATATATGCTGAGATACACAGAACACCATTACCTTCCCACCAAAATGGTACCTATTTATCTATTCGCACTTACATGCTTTTGAACTGCTAGGTGAGCAGGAGCTGGAGCAAGTAACGGAAGCTCACCCCGTCATGTGAAACTTGGGTCTTGAACCCAGGCTGTCAGATTTCCAGCTGACAAGCTCAGTGTCTTTAACTGCTGAACTATCACCACCCCAACAATAACCATATTGGAGGACTATTTATGTGTTTGTAGCAATGTCATTGACAAAGTGCCTCTGGTTGTTTACCACTGCAGGCTGACCAATTAAGTGTGAAAAGAATCAGCCAAATAATACAGGAAGGTGTACTCCATTCACTGTGGATCATTTTTCTAAACCACCTCACTCAGGCAGTTTAATCTCTGCTTCCTGAGTAAGACCAACTCTATCAAATGGACTCAACCTAATAAATCTTACATGCAGGCTGACTTCCAGTTTTGCGTCGCGGTGAGACTGGACGCAGGAAGGCAGAGCTCTGCAGGGGCCCTGAAAAGGGCCTAAAGTTGCCCTGAAGAGACGATGAAGAAGGAGGGGTGCCTTGTCGATCACACAGAGACAGGGGTCTCTCCATTTGATCCAAGGAAAGCCCTCTAAACCAGCAGGGGAAAGACCAGCCACACCTCTGCAGCCGGCCATTAGCTGCTGACAACTGAAGAACAAAAGCTTTAATTAGCACACCGTAAACAGCATGTTTGGACTAGATGAGAATATTGATCTTTTTTTTACTATTTTACAACTGAATTTCCTGGGAAAGGCTCCCAAGAAGCTTAAAACCTCCAGATGTGAACGTTTTAATTTTTTTATGGGGGACAGAAATACACAATACTGAAGTGAAAGTAATACAAAGCTACAGTTTTGATAAATCTGAGAACTGAGATAAATTGTTAAGATTTTCTCTTTGGGAAAAAAATATTGAGGTGAAATATAAGAAATATAAGAAATCAACCCTTTGTTTTAAGAGTGGAAATGGACTTTGCATGACATCTAGTGGTGGATCTGAGTACAGCACTATAACTAGCTCCTTGGCTGCTTGGTGAATTTCATTTAAGGGAAAACAGCTGGCAATAAAGGAAAGTATTTTGGCATATTTATCATCCTGACCTTCTTGGACTATAAATACATACTAAGCTTGGACTTTTAATCTCAAAAGCTAGTGGGAGAGAAAGAAAAATCTGACTTTTGAATACGTCTGGCTGCAGGGAGGTTGAACATTTTGAACACTTGGAACATTGTGGATTACAACCTTGCCTGACTGATAATTTTCAGGATACTTGAGACAAAGGATTACTATAAAATATTGCTATTAGGACTGGATTATAAAGGCTATATATAAAGACCAGAAAACTAGAGGAAATTTTGTTCCACTCTTACTGAGACTGGTGATACTAGAGAATTTCTAGGAATGATGCCTCAAGAAAAAACAAATACCTTTCAGAAGGAAATACTCTCTATGCTACAGCAAATTCATCAAACACTTGTTGCACACAAAGAGGACATAAAAAGAAACCATAAAGAGACTAAAAATGACCAAGATGATATAAAGGACCAAATCTCCAAATTGAAGCTACAACTGGAAAGCTCCCAGACAATGACTACAAAGTATGAATAAATAAACCAGAAATCAGAGGGTGAAGCAGAAGAAACAAACCTAGAGATGGAGGAGATAGGAGAAGGGAAATATGGACTGCCATACACAAATAAAATACTGCAACATCTACCTATGACAATGAAAATACAAAAGACCCTTTACTCCTTTCTCCAAAATACACCTGATGTCAAGGAAGAAGATTCTAGAAAATGGAACATAGAGCGGGCAGAGGAAATATCTAGGGAATGTGGATAGGTGGAGTTTCCCCCCCCCCTGCACAAAATACTCTACCTAAATTGTCTTTCTCATGCCAAGCAGCTTGCCCAAAAATAGAAAAAAAATTCTTGGGCGATTTAATTGCCCTGGCCTGGAAAGCTGCTTGGCAAAGAAAGAAAGCGAGAGTTAGACTTAAAAAACAGAGGATTTGATCTGTCAGAGGGGGCATTATCTGTTTAATATACTTGTTTGAACATGATTAAAAGAACAGATGACCCTTAGATATAACTAGATTTTTATAATAAAAGTTATGATTTAGAATTAAAATAGCATTTTTTTCTTCTTTTGATATGGGAAATTTTGATATGAATATTTTTTTAGCTATATAATTGTAATTAATATTGAGAAAATCATAACTGACAAAGATACTTTAAATATTGATGGGAAATCAAACTTTAATAAGAGCACGAAAAACAGGATATTGACATAAATTGATATTATTGTTACTTCTATAATATTAGTAAAATATGATGAAGATGTCTATATCTAATTTTGTATACATCAATAGTACTAAGAATTGTAATTGTTTAATGAGGGGAAAAGGGAAAAAATATGGGGAAGAAAGGAAGATCAAGGAAAAAATACTGGATTGTGAGTACTGAATTGATTTATATTGAAGAAGTTAATGTTAAATATGTGAGCCCAGACCACATGTTGTTTGCTAAGCTCTAAGGAACCTTGGGGGGGGGGGAAGTGATCATGCAATATTGGAATTCAACATTATGCAAGCACAAGTAATAGAACACAGTCAAACTAGAGTCTTGGACTTTAAGAGAGCTAATTTCAATAAACTTAGAGACAGCTTGGGAAGGATTCCATGGATGAGAATCCTCAAGGGGAAAACAACTCAAGAAGCTTGGGAAATTTTGAAAAGTGAGATAATAAAAGCCCAGTCTAGCACAATACCAATGAAGAAGAAAAATAACAGGTCTCAAAAGAAACCAGCATGGCTGCATAAAGAACTCTCTGATAAATTGAAAGACAAAAAGGACAAGTATAACAAGTGGAAAGAGGGGCACATAACTAAGGCAGAATATCAGCAAATAGCCCGAGCCAGCAAAGATGAAGTGAGGAAAGCTAAAACTCAAAATGAATTAAGGCTTGCGACAAAAGTCAAAATTAATAAAAAAAAGCTTCTTTCAACATGTAAAAACAAGAAAAAGTCAAGGAAATGATTGGTCTATTAGTGGGAGAAAGTGGCAAGAAGGTGACAAGCAACAGGGAGAAAGCAGAACTCGTTTTTTGCATCCGTCTTTACACAAAGGGGAAAAAACCAGTCCAACCTATCAAAAACAGTACTGTGAAAAACGGATTAGAAACACAAGTTAAGATAGGCAAGAAAATGGTAAGTGAGCACCTGTCCAGCTTAGACGAGTTCAAATCACCAGGACCAGATGGATTACACCCCAAGGTTCTCAAGGAACTGGCAGATGTAATCTCAGAACCACTGAACTATATCTTTCAAAGATCCTGGAGCACTGGGGAATTACAGAGGACTGGAAAAAAGCTGATGTAGTTCCCATCTTCAAAAAAGGAGAAAAATGGATCCAGGAAACTACACACTTATCAGCCTAACCTCAATACCTGGGAAGATTCTGGAAAAGAAACAACGAATCAGCGAACACCTAGAGGCAAACAAAGTCATTATCAAAAGCCAACATGGGTTTGTCAAAAACAGATCATGCCAGAAAAATCTTATTGCATTCTTTGACCAAGTGACAAAATTAATGAACCAGAGGAATGCTGTGGATATAATTTACTTGGACTTCAGTAAAGCATTTGATAAAGTAGATCACAACCTACTACTTGATAAAATAGAAAAATGTGGGTTAGACAGCATCACCACCACATGGATTCGTAGCTGGCTGACTGGCCGTACTCAGCGTGTGGTCCTCAATGGAACCGCATCTACATGGAGGGAAGTGTGTAGTGGGGTGCCCCAGGGCTCTGTTCTAGGCCCAGTGCTCTTCAACATCTTCATCAATGATCTGGATGAGGGGATAGATGGGGAACTCATAAAATTTGCAGATGACACCAAGCTGGCAGGAATAGCCAATACTCCAGAAGACAGGTTTAAGATACAGAAGGATCTTGACAGACTTGAACACTGGGCCCTATCTAACAAAATGAAATTCAATAGTGAAAAAAGTAAGGTTCTACATTTAGGCAAGAAAAACCAAATGCACAGGTATAGTATAGGTGGTTCCTTGCTCAATAGTAGTAACTGTGAAAGGAATTGTGGTGTCCTAGTGGACAATCACTTAAATATGAGCCAGCAGTGTGCTGCAGCTGCCAAAAAAAGCCAACAAAGTGCTAGGCTGCATTATCAGAGGGATAGAATCAAGATCACGTGAAGTGTTAATACCACTTTACAATGCCTTGGTAAGGCCACACTTGGAATACTGCATCCAGTTTTGGTCACCACGATGTAAAAAAGATGTGGAGACTAGAACAGACAAGTTAAACTCGTGACGTCATGTGACATCATGTGACCTATCGGGACTGTTTTGCCATTGCCGGCAATGGGGTGGGCGTGGCTTCCGCGTGACGCATCCGGCCTGCGGGCTGGCAGTTTGACACCCCTGTTCTAGAAAGAGTACAGAGAAGAGCAACAAAAATGATTAGGGGACTGGAGGCTAAAACATATAAGGAACGGTTGCTGAAATTTGGTATGTCTAGTTTAATGAAGAGAAGGACGAGGGTGATATGAAAGCAGTGTTCCAATATCTCAGGGGTTGCCACAAAGAAGAGGGAGTCAAGCTATTCTCCAAAGCACCTGAAGGCAAGACAAGAAGCAATGGATGGAAACTAACCAAAGAGAGAAGCAACCTAGAACTAAGGAGAAACTTCCTGACAGTTAGAACAATTAATCAGTGGAACAACCTGTGAATGCTCCAACACTGGAAATTTTTAAGAAGAGATCGGACAGCCATTTGTCTGAAATGGTATAGGGTTTCCTACCTGAGCAGGGGGGTTGGACTAGATGACCTCCATCATCATCATCATCATCATTATTATTATTATTGTTGTTGTTGTTGTTGTTTAAAAATTAATAAAACCTATAAAAAAATCTTACATGCAGGCTGGGGCTGAAATACTTTCAAGAATGCCATCAACTTACTAAGTTGTTTCTGCTTACCTGTTAAAAGATAACACTTTCATTCGGTAAATTAAAATCTCAGTGGCTTGGTTGATTCAGGAGAGTGGCTTTAATCAATCAATTGCTTAACAATTCAATATTTCTCCTTCATTACCAATGAAGCTCTAAGATAGTGTCTACAGTTATAAAAACAATGAAATGTGTCTTTAAAAAACAAAAACAAAAACCCAGCTGATTTACGACCACAATTGAGTTCAAAATTTCCATTGCTAAGCTAGGCAGTTTTTAAGGGAGTTGTGCCCCGTTTTACGATGTTTATTGCCACAGTTGTTAAGCAAATCACTGTAGTTATTAAGTGAATCATGAGATCCTTAAGCAAATCTGGCTTTTCCCATCATCTTTGCTTATAGAAAGCCAGATTGAGTGGCCTTTGTCTTTTAAATGCAGATGGACTGCTGAATCTTGTCCTGATGGATTTGTTCTCCTATGTTGTGCCACGCATTTATGAAGTGGTTGTTTTGTTTCCCCAATGTACAGATCTGCACATGCTCACTGCACTTTACTGCATATACCATGTTGCTCAGTTTGTATCTGGGTGTGGTCATAGGAAGAGTCATCATAAGTTGAGGACTGCCTGTAATGGATTCAAATTCTAAAAAGACAGATTCCGATCAAACAAAACTATCTTGAACAATGACAGTAAAACTCTAAAACTAACTGATTGAAGAGGACCCAATGGCTTCTCCATTGAAAAAATCAAGGTAACAGTTGTGACTATGCAATAAAAAGCCTCACAATTTGTTTTTGGTTTTGTATGTCTGGCTGGGGAATTCTGGGTGTTGAAGTTCACACATCTTAAAATTCCCAAGATTGAGAAACACTGAACTAGACTATCTATCATCTGTTGGACGTGCTTTCATTTGGACTTCTTCACAGGAAGTTGGCCTTAAGGCTTAAAAGATCTTTCCAACTCTATAATTCAATAAGCATCTTTAAAAAAAAGAACATTGTAGTATTTCATCAAGCATTAATGAAAGAATAACCATAAAGTCCATTTTTTTTAAAGGATTGGTTAGAATTGTTCCTAAGCTCATTTCTAGCATGTTGATAAATGTGAAATCACAGGATTTCCACTCCCAAAGTATTTTGTTTACCTGAAAAACAGTAATACCTCTGAAATACAAGACTGCATATGAATTCACTCTTTTGTTCAATGGTTATTCAACTGAAGGGTCGACAATCACTGGATGTTTTTTTACAGTTCTCTATTTGGGCGAACTTTTCCTTGCAGCTAACTGCACATTATCCTTCCTGCCACTAGATGGCACTTGTGTTCTGTAATAAGCCTGTCCTGAAAAGTACCGTTGGAGGGGTATATCCTGCTGACTGCTATTTCATTCTATTTTTAAATGTTGCATTTATTTTATAATATCAGAGCTTTTATTATACCTAATTATCTCTTCTAAATGGGCAGGCATCTCTGAAAGACTTTAATCAGTACAATTTGAAGTAAAAAAAAAAAAAGTATAATATGACATACGCACGCACCATCACAATTGGCACTGTTTTCTTTTAGCACACAGCTCTGAACGTACTGTTTTGAAAAGAGCGTTATAGCTTTGTATATACATGCCTTATGAACAATCAACAACTGCAGAAAATGGTTTGGAGAACACCACGGGTCACTAAATTATAGGGGCAGAAAATGGCTTATCTCCTCAAATCTCCTTTCTGACTTTCATGTCACATCACCTCCAGGTTTCATGTAACTTTCCCCACCAGTTTTAAGCTCTCCAGTTCTGCCTGCTAATTGGAATTCTCTAACCCAGGGGTGTCAAACTGCCGGCCCATGGGCCAGATGCATCATGCCGAAACCATGCCCACCCCAGCTCTGGCAATGGGGAAAAAGTCGTGATATGTCATGATATGTCACGTGACGTGGCGAGTTTGACACCCCTGCTCTAACTCTTCTGAATCAAAGTACTTCCTTTCATTCATCTTGTGCTATTGTGCAATAATACTCATAGAGTAGGAACTGCAGCCGGGGAAAGGAAGTACGATGTTTACCTGAGTTATTTCCAATGACTTCTATTGTGTTCATCAATCACAAATATAATTAAAATTTAAGAGCCTTGTTCTTCTGTTATGCCAACCCATCCTCCCTTCCAAAGATAATCAATTAGCCAGGTACATTAAAAGATGATCCTTGAGACCTGGCACGACAGTAGTGACTGTGAGAGCGATGTACTTAAGTATGAGCCAGCAGTGTGCTGCAGCTGCTAAAAAAATCAATGCAGTCCTTGGCTACATCAACAGAGGGATAGTATCAAGATTATGTTAAGTGATAGTACTGCTTTATACTGCATTGGTAAGACCACACTTGGAATACTGAATCCAATTCGGGTCACCATGATACAAAAAAAAAAAGATGCTGAGACCCTAGAAAGTGTGAAGAGAATACCAACAAAGATGATAATGGGTCTGAAAGTTAAACCATAGAATGAACGGACTTGGGAACTAGGTATGTCTAATTTAACAAAGAGGCAGACTAGAGGTGACATGATAACAGTCTTCCAGTACTTGAGGATCATCATAGGGAAGAAGGGGTCAATCTATTCTACAAAGTACCTGAGGGCAAGACAAGAAGCAAGGGATGAAAGATCATTAAACAGAGATCCATCTTAGAACTAAGGAGAAATTCCTGGCAATGAGGACAATTAATCACTGGAATAGCTTGCCTTCAGAAGTTGTGGATGCTCCATCACTGGTGGTTTTCAAGAAGAGATTGGATAACCATTTGTCTGGAATTATTTTATTTTATTTTATCTTTTTATATTTCCTATTTCTAAACCACCCATCTCCCTCAGAGTGCTGTAGGGTCTCCTTCTTGAGCAGGGGGTTGGATTAGAAAACCTCCAAGGTCCCTTCCAACCCTATGATTATATATGTTCTATGAAGTAGGCCATCAAGAATGATTCCACATGTTTGACTTTATTGATGTAGTTGATTCTTGAAGGCCTACCTGAATTTTCTCTTCTCTATCTCCGATACTCTTGTGAGGTAGGATGAAGAGAATCTGGGCTTCTTCCTGATATTTTAACTTTTCCTGGACCTAGCACATGCTTCTTTTCATGTAACTATAGTCTTTGACTCCTTTCTCCAAGTTAACCCAACTCAAACAATGGACCTCTGACCATCATAAAACAAAAACCCATTATTCATTCATTTATCCATGGATAACAATTGGGTGTCAATGGATAATAATTACCATTATTTATCCATTTGTTAATGTCAGCCCCATCAGGTGAGGGAATTCTGGGCACTGAACTTCACTCATATAAAAGTTGCCACATTTGGAAAACATCTACACTCATATAAAAGTTGCCACATTTGGAAAACATCTACAGTTTTGTAGTCAACCCTGGCTGTCCTTTGGAAAGACAGATATTGAAGCTGGAGCTCTCAAATACTTTGGACACCAAATGAGAAGAGAGGACTCACTGGAAAAAGGCCTGTTGTTGGGAAAGATGGAAGGCAAAAGGAGAAAGGGATGGCAAAGGATGAGATGGTTAGATAGGGTCATTGATGCAATAAACATGGATTTGGGCAAACTCCAGGAGACAGTGGAAGGCAGGTGGGGCCTGACATGCTATGGTCCATGGATCGCGAAGAATCAAACATGACTTAGCAGTTGAGCAATAAGCCCAGTCTTGAGGTTACCAGCCCGTGAATCACTATCGTCAAGTTACTGTTGTTCAGGTTGGTGAACCATCTGAAGCTGGAACAAATTCTTTCCTCTGGAAGCCATCTGTGTTTCACTGATAAAACGGAAGAGATTTAGGAGTTTTCTAGAGTACAGTTGCTTGTGCTGAAGGAACCCAAAACCAAAGAGAGAGTTTGCTAATTTCTACACAAGAGAACCGCCTATCTATCATATTCCTTGTCCGGCTAAGAAGTGAATGTAATTATGACTGATTGGCTATATTCACACTGCATATTTAACAATCATCGAAAGTTTTACTGGCTACTTGTCCAAATAAATATATGCATTTAGTCACGAAAAGTCATACATGACTTAGCGATTGAACAACAACACAGTTGCTGTGGATTTATACTGCACTTTTTGTACTGGGACTCAAGGTGGCATACATAGCCTTACTTCTTTCTTTTTTTCCACAACAACAAGCCTGTGAGGTAGGCTAAGAGGGCTGAGAGAGTGGGGAATAGAACCAAAATGACCTGTTAGGCTTTTGTGCCTAAGTCAGTGTGTCTCTAGAGCCAGTCCAAATTCCTTAACCACTAGACTATTTTGCTTCTTACATAATTGAAGATGTCAATTACAAAGGATTGAGTTCAGCTTCCCCCCCCCCCCCCAGAAATATTTGTGTATTTCTGGCATCTCTGTCAGTGAAACAGGTAATAATATAATCACGTATTTTGGACTGTCTATAGAAGTGTTCACATCAGTAAAACTACTGCCTTTATATTATTTTAAATTTCTACTCTTTCAAAATGAAAAAAAAAATTTTGGATAGTAAGAGAAAAGCTAATGATAGTGCTGATAAAATTAAGCATATATTAAACATGTACGTTTCAAAAACACATTTTTAATGGAGAAGAATGGCTCTCTCACACATATGGTTATGTGTTTTGAAATTCTGCCCTCTGAGAATATAAAGGCAAGCAAATTAAAACTACAGATATAAATAAGTTGTAAGGTTCTTCCATTGTTTTACGATATAAAGATTATAAGTCTTAAAGGTAAGTGGTTTATTCATTTCTAGAATGAAGGAGAAATTTCCTGACAGAACAATTAATCAGAGGAACGACCTGCCTCCAGAAGCTGTGAATGCTCCAACACTGGAGGTTTTTAAGAAGAGACTGGACAGCCATTTGTCTGGAATGGTGTAGGATCTCCTGCTTGGACTAGAAGACCTCCAAGGTCCTTTCCAACTCATATTATTCTATTATTTTCCTCATAAAATATCACTGATTCTTATGATTAAAATTCAGAAATGTTTAATGGCTACCGGTAGGTCCTTGACCAGTGGTTTAGTGGTTTAGTTTGGTTTTGTCTGAAATGGTATAGGGTCTCCAACTTGAGCAGCTGGTTAGACTAGAAGACCTCCAAGGTTCCTTGCAACTCTGTTATTCTATGTTCTATGTCATATGTGATGACCTTCCCCTCTAGGCATGCTGTGGGAGGCATTATCCTGATTTATCTTTGCAATTGGTCAGATAGTTTTATTCATTAGTTACTTTTATTTATTGGGAAGGCATTGCAAAGATTCATTTATCACGTTAGGGGCATTGCGATATTACACGGTTTAAGAATTCATGGTGTAAAGCCTTAAGGTTAAAATGCACTATTTGGATTTAGCTCTGAAATTTACTAGCACTGCTTGAAGTTACAAGCAAGTATACTTTTTTTTTTTTCCACCTCCTCCTCCTTAGCAATATAACCTCTGAATTTTGGAGTGCTGATAAAAGCAACTTCACAAAGAGTGAAACTTTGTAATGCAAATTAGAAGTTACTAGGTTGTAATTTACATATAATTAGACACAGTCAAATTCTGTCCAGGAAGGTTCACAGACAATGTATCAGACGCAACTAATAGGCATACAGTAGGCACATGCTACAAGCTATGGTGATGTCACAAGTGTTATGCTATTTTCTCAAAAGATGTGAATTGAGTATGTGGTTTACATGACGCTATCCCAATGCATATGACACCAGCTGGTTCCTCTTGCTGTAGGTGCCCTTGTTAATAGAAGGTGCTTCATGGCTTCTGATCATTTGGGGCCCAAGTCCTCAATTTCATTGTATTCCCACATGGGGGCCAACCCAGGAAATGGATGAATCCAGTAACTATGGTGAGCATGTTGTGTGAACAGAGCCTTTGAAATAGTAACAAGTTGTCTCTTGGAAAGTGCATACAAACCTCTCCTAGACCTTCCTTCATAGCAGAAGAGTATACCTGGACTTGATGGCAGCCATGAAGAACTTTCCAGGGAGACTGGGCTACACCAAACCTTTAATTTTCTGAAAATTAATGGACTTCTGATGCCAAGAAGACAATCTGTTCTCTATTTTATGTCTGTGTCCTGTTGTTTTGGGTAGGCTTAAAATCCTGTTCATTAAATAATAGCTTCTGCGTCCAACAGATCCCTCTTCTCTCTTTGTTCTTGTAACTTAAAAGTCTGCTGCAAGTGGTTGTACCAAGTGGGAGTATGGAATTCATCTGGTAAACTTCTCAAAAGCAACCTGCCAGCTTTTGGAGAAAACCAGACCATGATTCCAATGGCTTCTTAATCTGATCCAAGTGCTATCAGTGTTTAAACGCATTGAAAGATACTACTTAATGTGTTAAGGGAAAAAAATCTTTTTTTACAAGAGATACGTATATAAGCTGTTTTCCACAGCAACCCAGAGAGGCCATGAAAAAAGAATAGGTAACATGCCTCACTGCTTCTAAATTAGACCACAAATTTTCTGGCTGATGGAAGCATCTTAGCATTCACCCTGAAGTCAAAGATCTGAGCAAATTATGTTTTAATATTTCAGGTTCATTTGCCCCTGCTGAAATTTCACAGCAGGGAAGTGGGAGCGGAATATGTATTCAAGGACATGGCAGGGACTGGTGGTTTACTGGGGATTCAGATCCAATGCTGAGTTAATCCTTGACACAGTTTTATGTTATCAATTTTAGTGCCCCGGTTTCAAGGAGCTGCAGACAAAGGGCACCGCTTGATGCCTTTTCTCATTTTAGCTTGAAAACAATCCGATGAGGCATGTTAATAAGATGCAAGTGGCGTCTTGCTCAGTCCATCCAGGAAAGATCAGAACTGCATTGAGACTAAAACTCTGGTGCGTATTGTTCAATTCCATGGGAAAGCACAGTAGCATCATTTCTCGCAGCTAAGTGTCCAAACATTGGGAGAGAATGTCTCAAAAAACTGTAAATATTAAGGCTGGGTTGGATATTGTTTGAAAAAGGGGGCTCAGGAGACGGGAAACTGGCACCTAAATGCAACTACTTGAAGCAACGTGGTTTTTTGTTTTTTTTTAGATAATGCAGTCATCCTTTCAGTTCATTATGGGAAAGGATGCAGCCATTTTAAACAGTGGCAGTCAGGGACTTGCCTCTGCTGGTCTTGAAGGGCTTTTTTCACAAAAGAAACAAATACATGGCACACCCCTAATAAATTTAGTTTCAGCTTTTCCCTGCCGCAATCTCTTTCCTTTGCACCAGTCTCATTGCGATGCATTTCTCTGACCCCAGGGACTAAAGAAGGGTCTTTTCAAAATATTATAGATCGAAAACAGATCTGCATTTTGACCTCTGTATTTTTGTGACATCAAATAAACAATCTCATGCTCCTCATTAATCAGCTAGAAAGAAAATCAAAGGCACTAAGGAGGCCTTGCCTATACATGCTTACTGGTAAATAAGAGTCAAAGTACCGTGTTTCCCCCAAAACAAGACCCGGTGTTATATCTTTTTTTGGCACCAAAAGATGCACCAGGGCTTATTTTCGGGGAAACATATATATCAGGGTGATCAGCCCGGCCAGGCACCCCAGCCCCCGGCAAGCGCACAAGAGGCAGTGAGCGTATGGGGGCTGATGATGTCCAGCAGTAGCTGCAGCCCACCAGTCCCTTGGTGCAGTGCAGGTAAGTCCGAGTGTGGAGGCAGAGGTGGAGGGGAGGCAGGCAATCCCGACGCGCCGCCCACTCTGTCCCACTGTCTCTCAGCTTGCCCGCAGCCATGAGACAGGACGGAGTGGGCGGCACGTCGGGATCACCTGCCTCCCCCCATGCCTCTGCTTCCACCTGCTGCTGGTGCCACTGCATGAGCCTCCTGCAAATCTCTCTCATGAGCCAGGCGGCTGCACAGCACATCCGATCACCTGTCTCCCCCCCCTACCTCTGCCTCTGTGCTCAGACTTACCTGCACTGCATGGGTATCACCCCCCACACACACACACACTCACTGCCTCCTGTGCTGGCCACGCCCACCCCCGGGCTTATTTTGGGGGCAGAGCTTATATTAAGTGTACCCTAAAAAATCAGGCTGGGTGGCTCTTATTTTTGGGGAAACATGGTATCTATAGCCAAGATTCTGGCTATAACTTAGCCTCCTACTTGTTGCCATACATTTCCTACTCTGATTCTTTGAGAAACTTGTCTTCTGAATTATGAGCTACTACAAGGGGCTTTACACTGACCCACTTTGGTATGGTTATTTTTGTTTGTTTCTATTTTGTATTCATGTATGAGAGTATTACTCTTAAGATCTAGCTCAGGAATGGCAATTCTTCTTCAGAAGTCCTGGTCTGGATGTTCTTCATAAGCCTGAGCAAAAGGGGGACAGGCAAATAGGGATCTGTGAGAAGCCTCCATGAAGTTGGACATGTGTACAAATGATATGATTTAGTAAATTCACATCAATAGTGTTGTGGTGACATGGTGCAAAGAGCATGCAGCATAATATTTGTGTAATTAGCATGATG
Source organism: Azemiops feae (assembly GCA_023970755.1). Taxonomy (NCBI): domain Eukaryota; kingdom Metazoa; phylum Chordata; class Lepidosauria; order Squamata; family Viperidae; genus Azemiops; species Azemiops feae. The sequence goes on along the minus strand of JALGBA010000178.1, from coordinate 149,126 downwards.
ATGTCATGTCATGTCATATCATGCTAGGACTAGGGTTGACATGATAGCAGTATTCCAATATTTAAGGGGCTACCTTAAAGATGAGCGGGTCAACCTATTTTTCAAAGCACCAGAAGGCAAGACAAGAAATAGCAGATGTAAACTAATCAAGGAGAGAAACAACAATTAACCAATGGAATGGCTTGCCTTCAGAAGTTGTGGGAGTCCCATCATTGGAGGCTTTTAAGAAGAGACTGGACAGCCACTTGTTTAAAATGGTATAGGGTCTCCTGCTTGAGCAGGGGGTTTGACTAGAAGACCTCCAAGGTTCCTTGCAACTCTATTATTCTATGTTCTATGTCATGTGTGATGACCTTCCCCTCTAGCATTATCCTGATTTATCTTTGCAATTGATCAGATAGATCAGTGATCTAATCATGGTCTTTGATCAATGTAATTCGGTAGCCAGCCATGTGTCAAAGCAGCTCTTTGAAATCAAAGAACCAGAGGGTAATGGGGGGAGATCATAAGAAACCAAGAGGGTGAAGGAGGTTAAGAATGGAAGGTCATGGGAATTTCTGATTCTAATTTCCAGCTAAGCAGGACTGGTGAATCTTCACGTATGCTGCTGAACTGCAGTCTCCAGAAGCATGAAGAAAGCCACAGATACCTTTCCCTTGAGTGACAGGTTCTTATCTCAGATAATAGAAGTGAGACAGATTGACTGACAGCCAAGATTAAAACCGCAATCTCTTAGGTCTCTACAGAGAAATAGGTTCCACTATATTTATTAACACAAATCATCGGGAGCAACAGCACTGATCTAGACATACTTCTGTAGCTTACTTGAGGGTTAATCTTTACCCGGAGAAGGTAGGACAGTGCATTTTACCAGTTCATTTTTCAGGCAGGTGATCACTACATATAGGGGGGGGGGGGAAAGAGATGTTTTCCCAGATCAAAATGTTCTCTGAATATAAGGAGTTTAATTCAGCAAGCCAAACACGTTTCTCTTTTAACTTATAAGGTTCTAAATGGAAGCTGTTTTTGGAGTGTTAATATTAATAAGGTTAATATTCAAAGTAATGACCTGCTGTAAAGGTTCAGTTTAAAATTCATTAGGCATAAAGCATTTTAAAAGTTCTGGATAGTTTTTGAGTCAATCAAGTATTTCATAAGCCTAAAAGAAAACAACACATCTTGACATATATTGCCTGCCATGTCACTAGATTTTTCTCCGGCTTCTTCTGTCTTGTCAACACGATTGCTGGCAGTTCAGATAAATGAGAAAGTGATGCTCTCTGATTCTGTAACAGCCCAAGGACTTTAATTCTATACTTGGGGGTCAGTCCAAAATCCTTGTCCTTGTTTTTTGATCAAAAGACAGAGATAGATATCACAGATAGGTTTGGTGCAGATGAGAGATCTTTCCTAAATCACACCTTTCCTTATTTTATTTAATATATTGCCATTATGGGCAGCTTGTTATGATTTAATTGAGAGAAAAGCCTTACCTAATTCCCAAGAGCTTTGATTATGTTTTTTCTTCAAAGGGAGAGGTGGGTAGACCTAGAATAAAGAATAGAGAATAAGGTACTAGGATAAAAATGGAGATTCAGGCAGTTAAAACTTGGAAATAGATAAAGTTTGAATGGTGACGTGTCCTTCTGCTTAAGCATGACTCCTTGTGATTTAGATCCATTTATTTAAGCAGAAGTCTTGATATGTAATGGATGTGGTTCACACCCTTTATCTGTTGCCTGGCTATTTTCAGTTTGCAAAGACCTGGCTATCCTTGCTTGGCCTCTAAAGCAAAGCTAGATTAGGGCTGATTAGAACTTGAATGGGTGAACCCTACCAGATCGGGTCTGCAAAAATTTGGATTATTGTGACATGGCAGGAACAGGTTAGACTGTTCTGAATCTTTGAGATTTTTGCATACCAGATCAGGTAGGTCTACAGTAAAATAGATTGGGGTAATTAAAATTATTCAGAAGAAAAACTCTCTTTGGATGGGTTAACTCTGTTTTCACTTTAGTGACTTTGCTGTTGCAGATGGTGGGAGTAGTATTCTAATGGCTGACTAGCTAATGGCAGCACCCAATATAAAGAGAATAAAAAATGTATATTTATCATGATTTTTTTTTCTCCTCTTCTTCTTTTAGTCTACATTCACAAGAAATAGACTTTTAAGTGAAGATATTTATGGATGTGCAAGGAAAGTATAAAACATATTTTCAGTAAAAGGCAGTCTAATGGTGACATTTCATTGTAATTGGTACCTTTGAGGAGTTAGTGAAAAGTGAAAGGTTCAGGGATATTTTTAATTACAATGATACATGTTGAGAACTGATATACTGCAGTCTCTCTCCCCCCTCCCCCGTCCGTATGTGTGTATCCATTAATTTTATTCCCATGTTTACTAATTAGCAAAAGTTGCAAAAAGGATGCATTAAAGATGCATAAGTGGTACTGTTCTAAGCACAAAACTTTTCAGGAATACTGAAATATTCTCTCCCCCCCCCTTCCATATTATGTCAATCTGGCCAATCCAGGGGGATTCAGTAATTTTTCAAGAAGTAAATTTTCCAAAAGCAGAAATGGTTTACCAGGATCAAGATGAGATTCTTCTTCTAAATGAAAGATGATCCGATTTTTCTATACTTTTGTTAATCAACTGTTTGTTATATGTCTTTTACAGCCCCTGTCTTAGTTATGTTGGTGGGAATGATAGAGAGCAGCAGTCTAAAGCAACTGAGGACCCAGGTTGGCCACCCTTCATGTATAACAATCTATATTCAGACATGTTTTTCTACTAGACTTCAGCTATAGCAAATCAGTGCCGTGAGAGACATCCAGCCATATATAGACCCACATGTTATTGGGTGATGTCCTACTTCATCGCAACATTTCATATTTAAAATGAGATTAAAACCAATGGAATTCTTGAAATCAACTGCTGAATAGAGTTGCAATTTCTTTTTACTTAACCTCTAGGAGATTACTAACATTGGTCAGATTGGGTTTATAAATCCTGGAAAGGAAAGAGGGGCAGAAGAAAAGTGGTCCATGTCGCATACTGTATAGGATTCAGATCTTAGCTACTACCATAGTCTTTCTGCAACCCCATAGTTTCCTTGTGACTTAAAATAAATCATGCATAGATTATGAGTTGGTTCCTTTTCCAAAGCACCTGAAGGCAGGACTAGAAATAAAGGATGGAAACTAATCACAGAGAGAAGCAACCTAGAACTAAGGAGAAATTTCCTGACAGTCAGAACAATTAATCAGTGGAACAGCTTGCCTCCAGAAGTTGTGAATGCTCCAACACTGGAAGCTTTAAAGAAGATATTGGACAACCATTTTTCTGGAATGGTGTAGAAGACCTCCAAGTCCCTTCCAACTCTGTTATTCTATTATTCTGTTAAGACATGGACCTACTCATCTCAGTTCTCCATTTGACACTATTGAGATTGGCTATTTATACTGACAACTGTAATGAGACAGATTCCAGGATTCAATCAGACAGTGAACATGCAGAAAATATGGTGCAGTTGATATGGATTCTTGCCAACAGGGCTGGCCTGTAAAGCAGGGGTCGTAGAACATAGAGCATAGAATAATAGAGTTGGAAGGGACCTTGGAGGTATTTTAGTCCAACTCTATGCTTGAACAGGAGTCCCTATGTCATTTCAGATAAATGATTGTCCAGTCTCTTTTTGAAAGCCTCCAGTGATGGAGCACCCACAACTTCTGAAGGCAAGTTGTTCCATTGGTTAATTGCTCTCACTGTTAGGAAATTTCTCCTTACTTCTAGGTTGTTTCTCTCCTTGGTCAGTTTCTATCCATTGTTTCTTGTCTTGCCTTTTGGTGCTTTGGAAAATAATTTGACCCCCTCATCTTTGTAGGAGCCCCTCAAATATTGGAACTCTGCTATCATGTTTCCCCTAGTCCTTCTTTTCATTAGACTAGACATACCCAATTCCTGTAACCATTCTTTATATGTTTCAGCCTCCAGCTCCCTAATCAATTTTGTTGCTCTTCTCTACACTGTTTCCAGAGTCTCAACATCTTTTTTTATATTGTGGTGACCAGAACTGGATGCAGTATTCCAAGTGTGGTCTTACTAAGGCTTTGAACTTTACACCATCTTGATTCTATCCCTCTGTTAATGCAGCCTAGAATTGCATTGGCTTTTTTGGCTGCTGCTGCATACTGTTGGCTCATATTTAAGTGATTGTCCACCAGGACTCCAACATCCCTTTCACAATTACTGGCATTAAGCCACGTTTCACCTAGCCTGTATATAGATATACAGTTGGTTTTTCTTGGTTAAGCGTAGAAGCATAGCATAGCTATGTTTAAGCATAGCCGGCTAGGGAATTCTGGGAGTTGATGTCCACAAGTCTTAAAGTTGCCAAGGTTGAAGCCCCTTGCTAAAAAGCCAGCAGTTGTCATGAAAAGTTGACTAAACAGAGACAGGAAGAAGCAAATAGGTAACTTGATGGTCCTACCACTGCTGGGGATCCCAAATGATATGAGACAACCCCAAAGCCAGGTGAACAATGAAGTTCAAAGAAAAATCCAGATTTCTCCTCTTTTGATACACTCAGACCTTTTTCAATCCCCTGGATAGTCAGCAAATGGCATCTTTGGGAAAGTTCCACTGCTAACCTACATCAGAACCTTAGGAACATTTTTTGTATCAAGGCAAGGAAGAACAGAGACAGGTTGCAACTGGTTGTTGTTTTTGTTTTTTGGGGGGAGATGTTTCCAATGCATATAAGCAAGCAAGCCAAGCCAGCAAAATTATTTGGCCATACAGCCTTTCTGACAACTCCACCATCTTGCCCCTCCTTGAGATGACAATATTCCTTTTCCACTTCATTAGTTCAGTGTCTTCTCCCTTCAGATGACTTTACCACCCGAATTCTTTTGCTCTGTCACTCAGCAATCTGCAGCATAAAAATCTTCTCAAAGGTGGCACTCAAGCTTTGACATTTGTCCCAGGAGGGTGACCGGGTTTCATCATCTGTGAAGTCATAACATGATACTTAGGCTTTTGCTTTAGCCAGATGATCCTACTTGTCCCTTTTGTTTGGCTTTGTTGCTTTAGGACAGTATTTCTCGACTTTGGCAACTTTAAGCCTTGTGGACCTCAACTCCCAGAATTCCCCAGCCAGCAGGAATTCTGGGAGCTGAAGTCTACAGGTCTTCTAATTACTGTGATTAGAAACACCACTTTACATAGTGCTCTTTTCAATCTCATTTATATTACAGATAGTCCTCAACTTACAAGCACAATTGAGCCCCAAATGTATGTTGTTAGATGAGACTGTTGTTATGTGAGTTTTGCCCCATTTTACAACCTTCTTTGCCACAGTTGTTAAGTGAATCACTGCAGTTGTTAAGTTAGTCACACAGTTGTTAAGTGAATCTGACTTCTCTATTGACTTTGCTTGTCAGAAGGTCACAAAAGGGGGATCACATGACCCCCCCCCAGGACGCTGCTACTGTCATAAATATGAGCCAGTTGCCAAGCATCCAAATTTTGATCATGTGACCATGGGGATGCTGCAACGGTCATAAGTATGAAAACGGTTATTAGTCACCTTTTCCAGTGTTGTTGTAACTTTGAACAGTCACTAAACAAACTGTTATAAGTTGAGGACTACCTATATATTGGTATTATTTGGCTATAGCAATAGCACTTAGACCTATATACCACTTCACAGTGCTTTACAGCCCTTTCCAGTGGTGAGATTCAAATATGGGAACAACTGGTTCTCTGTGTGGATGCCGCTTCCAGAAGTCCATTCTGGGCCTGGGCAACAAAAAATTAGCTACCAGTTCTGCTGGAGTGGTGCGAACTGGCTGAATCCCACCACTGGCCCTTTCTAAGTGGTTTACAGAGTCAGCATATTGCCCCCAACAATCTGGGTCCTCATTTCACCGACCTCAGAAGGATGGAAGGCCGAGTCAACCTTGAGCTACTGAGGATCAAACTCCTGGAAGTGGTCAGAGTCAGCCTGCAGTATTGCATTCTAACCACTGCACCGTTAGGACTATTTTATTTAATTATTTATATTTCACATTTCTAAATCACCCATCTCCCTCAAAGAGGGACTCTGGGTGGTGTATAATACAATTATGCTTTTCCCGCTCCACATTTTAATTAGCATTAAGTTCCTCTCAAGATTCCATCTGTGGGTAAAAATTGCCTGCCCATTTCTTTTCAAAAAGAGCAAGTAAGATTATCTATTTATTTGTCCATCCATCTATTAGCATCACATTGACAAATGGCTAACAGAAGCCATTTACTCCTGGATTCTGCTTTCCATGGGCTTAATTAATTCCTTGGTGGTTCTGACTCTCACAGGCTGTGAAGCAAGTTCTCACAACCACACATATGCTTTATTTAGCTTTGCTTTTGTTAAGAGGTTTAGTCCACAGAGGGCTTTGCTAGTTTACTCTATTATGAGTGGACCTTTCATTAGTTCTTCATTACTTTGAGGAGCATTGTTCAATTCCTGTGGGAAAATCCAAAGAGGCTGATGGAGGGTTTAACCTCTGACTATGAATTGTTAGGAGTGAAAAGGTATTTGTTCCCCGCTTGTCTTTTGCCTTTAGCACAAGTGTACATTGTTAAAGCAATGGTACAAACGGTGGCTTAGGAGTACTGGAATCTAGTTTTATCTTTAGAAAAAAAAATCTAAAGCCACCTTATGGAGTCAATTTTATATATCGTACATGCCGAGACTAATGTTTCTTCATTTATCACATTTATTTTTAACTATTTATAAAGTGAAACCTTTATAGATTGTGCAGTTGTGCTTTATTCCCTGTCATTACCAATTTCAGTGAGAAAAGGTCTCCTCGCCGTCAAGACATATGGCGCTGTTTGCACTTATAGGATCTGTGTGCCTGCGCTACATTTCATTTGGTTACCAATTCCACCCACTGACGGGGTCAACACAAAACATTGAATCCTAAATGTAATGGGCTGGATTTGCACAACCCACTAAACCACATTCGTTTACACACATGATAAAATTTACCCAACTTTAAATTTAGAAAGCTTTATCAATTTGTCCAGAAGTGGCTGCTAGGTTTAAATTATCTAAATTAAAGCATTGCTAACAGATGGCTGGTTATTATCCATTTGAACCCATCACCTCTTGACTAGTTCTACTGTTGAAACAATTTCACTTTTAGGATTTTGGAAGGTGATCTGAAGAGGGAAATAATATTCAGTTCGAATCTGCCTGTATCTTACATCCTGTATCTTACATCCATCATTTCAGGTCCTGCATTCTGGAATGATAAGGAACTGATCTTAAATTTCTATTATGCCACTTCCTTTCAATTACTGTTATCCTTTCCCTGCTTTGTCCTCTCTTCTCAAGACTAGTGTGCCCAGATCCTTCAATCTCCTCCATAGAAGAGTTTCTGATACCTTGAATCTTCATCGGACCTTTTCTGGGTTTTCTGGATCCTTCGTAATATATGATACCCAAATCTAAACACTATACTTGGATGGACTTAACCAATCCAGCATGTTTCTTGTTTCTTTGACCTAAAACTTTAAGTTAGGGGGCTTATAATACTTATAAACTATTAAAACTTAGATGATTATGGGATTGGAGGCTAAAACGGATGAAGAATGTTTACAGGAATTGGGTATGTCTAGTCTAATGAAAAAGAAGAATTAGGGGAGACATGATAGCACTGTTCCAGTATTTGAGGGGCTCCTACAAAGACGAGGGGGTCAAACTATTTTCCAAAGCACCAAAAGGTAAGCCAAAAAAATAATGGATGGAAACTAACCAAAGAGAGAAGCAACCTAGAATTAAAGAAAAATTTCCTAATGGTGAGAGCAATTAACCAATAGAACAGCTTGTCTTCAGAAGTTGTGGGTGCTCCATCACTGAAGGCTTTCAAAAAGAGACTGGACAACCATTTGTCTGAAATGATATGGGGTCTTCTGCTTGAGATAGAAGACCTCCAAGGTCCCTTCCAACTCTATAATTCTATGTTCTATGTCCTGTGTTTTAGGTTAAAGGCATCTAAGGCCTGTAAGATAAATAAATAAAATTACTGTGAGGCTGACAGAATTACTGTAAGATCCCTAAACTTTGCTGTCATGGTTACGTTATTGAAAGAAAGAGTCCTAACATTTCAAAGTGACCTTCTTGTGGTTTCCCATCACTACCTACACAACACTTTGCAGTGAAGTCAATTTTACACATTCATCTGTGATTTGCCAAATAATTTAAGTGATACATAATTGCATGTGAAAATCAGCCTAAAAGTGTGAACCTAGTGGCATGAATATTTGTTTTTATTCCTTCTCTCTCTTTCCTTTTTCTCTTTTTGCTGCACCATGTGCCATTCATGCTTATTTTCAGAGATGTTTTTAGAGCCAAGTCTCAGATCAGAGATGATATTATAAACCTACGCAATGCATGTTGAATGTTTAGCAGTGAGAAAAAAACACCATCTGCTCATGTTCTCAGTATCCCATCTCTACTTCCAAAGACCTAATGCTTCCATTTCACAAGGTACTCTGGGAGTGTAGGCCTAAAAAACATCTCCACCTTCTCTAACATATGTCTGTTGATTCAAGTTTGACTCCTAGTTACTTTAGCTATGACTCCATGTAGTTTTCTTAGCAATAGTATTTAAATAGTTATCTTCTTCCGAGATGTTTGGTTGACTTGCCATCTACTCTACAGGTGTGGGATTTCTGATATTCTTTTCAAGTGCTAATCAGGATGAACACTTATCAGCCAAGGACAACTAAATACTTTCTCCATTAATAGAAGAGAATATTGATAGTTCAGGGTTAAACTGTGAGGTAGAATAGAATAACAGAGTTGGAAGGGATGTTGTAGGTCATCTTGTCCACCCCCCTGCCCAAGCAGGAGTCCCTACACCATTTCTGACAGATGGCAGTCCAGTCTCATTTTGAAAGCCTCCAGTGATGAAGCACCAACAACATCTAAAGGCAGTCTGTTCCATTGGCTGATTGTTCTTACTGTCAGGAAATTTCTCCTTATTTCCAGGTTGATTTGAAATGGGTGAACTCTCTTTTAGACTGTATGATTCCTGGCTTGCCACTCTTTGTGAGCTGGGGAAATAGCCTCTGATTTCTTAGATCAGAATGGAGTTAAATATTTGTTGTTAAATATTTTTATACATCCCCTCTCTTAGTTGAAACATGAAATACAATAAAAATGCTTTAAATAAATAAATAAATAATGGTTGCAAGAATGAAAAAAAAAGATGGGCTGCCATGTTTTACCCTTGGCTTTTCAAATTTTCTGCAAGCCAGCTTTTGCATACTTGGCTGAATAATAGTGATCACTTATCTTCAAGTACCATAAATGACACCTAGGCATGTTATTTTGATTTACATTTGCCTGGCAAATCAGAGTGAATCATGATTTCTAATCTAATTTACGGGGCAAACAAAGCCCCAATTGGTTGGTTTTAATGTAACTATACTTTGCTGTGAATAGGAAAGAAGTAATGAAGGCTATGGTCCTACACTTATTTAATGGACGATAAGCATTCATGGCACATGATAAGTTCGCTTAGTATTAACCTGGTTAGTTTCTATGGCTCAGCATGTGTATTAATTTTTTATTATGTATATTGAATTTACCAAGAAAATGGAATAATGTAGAAATGAGACAAAAGGTAGATTAGATCAGGGATGCTAATACATTTTAATTTTCCCTTCTCATCCCATCAGCAAACACAATTTTAAAAGGAGAAAAAAATGAAAAGAAAAAGAAACAAAGGTAACAAAATGGAGTTTAGGAGAAAAGAGAACATAGAAACAAGTGGAAAATTATAAATTTAAGTCCTAAATATTAAATCAATTAATATCTTTTAAAATCTCCTTAGCCCATTAAGTAAGATTTTAAGCTCTTCCATTATAAGTCAAAAAAAGTCCAATTTTTTAAGTCTAATTCTAGCTTTCTTTTTGTGCCAAGCAGGCTTCCATACCAGTGCCTTTAAATCCTCAGGTGGATCTCCCTTCATTCCTACACATGTTATTTGAATCAAGGGAGAGCATCCAGTTATCAATTTTTCAAAGTTTTGAATTATAATATGGAAGTGGGATTGAGACAGCAAAGGATACTTTATTAGTAAGTGATGAGATACTAGGATGAGAAATAGAATATATTTGTGAAATAAAGTAAGAATGTCTTTAAGTAAACAATATGTGTATTTTAGATATGACAACTATTTTGTAATGAAATAAGGGAAATTTGGGTTAATATTATGGATATTAAAGGTTAAATTGGAACACTGTAATTGAAATTAGGTAAAATTTAAAAACAGGACATGGATATGTATAAGTAAAAATATATTGATAAACGCCTTAATTGATTGAGTTATAATTAGAAATGTATTAATTTGAATGTGATATAATAATCAAGGGAAATAGAGAGGGAATTTTTGATGATGTAACCTGAGACATGTACGCAGGGCTTTTTTTCTCATAGAACGCTCAGAACGGAGTTCCGGCACCTTTTTTGGATGGAACCTTGTAGGGTAGGCAAAGTGGGTTGTTTGACATGTGTGAGTTCCGGCACCTTTTTTTTTTTTTTTACAAAAAAAGCACTGCATGTATGAAAGATCTTGTTACTGGACTATTGATTACCCAATCACCACGCTGCTTCCTAAATACTTGGATGTAAAACTGGAAAATTAATAAAACTTGTTAAAAAGAAAAGAAACAAGTGGAAAATTGGATTTTAAAAGAGGGGTGGAGATCCCCTCTTGCATAGAGAGTTAAAGATGGCTTCTGAGTAAGCTAAAGTTGAAAATTATGGGGTTTCAATTCAGCGGCCCAGTGTTCAGATATTATTCTGTTTTGCATTCTACCTTCAGAAAAATATTATAGCAAAGGATTTATTTCCCTCCATCTTTTATATACACACACACACACACACACACATATACATATACACACACACACACACACATATACATATACATATACATATATATATACATATACATATATACATATACATATACATATACATATATATATATACATATATACATATATACATATACATATATATATATATATACATATACATACATACATATATACATATATACATATATACATATACATACATATATATATATACCATATACATCATACATATATATATACATACATATAAATATACATACACATACATACATACATACTACATACATACATACATACATACATATACATACATTACATACATACATACATACATACATACATATATATATATATATATATATATATATATATATATATATATATATATATATATATGTCTTTGATGACTGCAAAAATACGAATCCCGGACATATCTGTTCAATGACACAGTCCTCGATCTCCGGGAGAAATATAAACCAGCTGTTTATTGTTAAAAAGTTTAAAACAATAAAAACAACTATTTACAATATTAAAACAACTTAGCTTTCGCTAGTCCCCTGCCAGCGTCCTCAGAGTAAAGTTTTGGGGTGGAGATTACTTTTATAAACCTTGCTAGCCTAACTGCTTACTCATTGACCGTGTGATAGGGCCATCCGTCCTGGCTGACCGTAATTCTGGATCAAGGAGTATATGAAATCCCATGCACCGCCTGCCCCACCACATACATCGGACAAACCAACAGAAGAATAAGTGCACGCATTGCAGAACACAAGAACTCAGTCAGAAAAGAGGAACCAACTTCTTCCCTGGTCCAACATCTTAAAGCCACAGGACATAAAATTGACTTTAAAAATACCACAACTATCGCCAAAACTGAACACTTTAACAACAGAATAATCAGAGAAGCCATCGAGATAGAAAAATGCCCACACAGCATGAATAAACGAGATGATACCTCCCGCCTACCAGCCATTTGGAAACCCACCCTTATTGACAAACGAGTCCCTAACACAAAGAATGACACTAGACCCACACTCACGAAAACCACACAGGATGTCACCACCACACATCCACGCAAAAAGCAAACCCAAACCCACACCGATGATGAGGCACGACCAGAAACCAGACCACAGCTGCATCATTAGCCATTTCAAACCCCTCCAATCCATACATGAAGCAAACTGACACCCACCTTGATATGGCACGACCACGAACGCGAAGCCAAACAACAGCAATGCAGCTCTCCATCTCAAATCCCGCTGCAACTCAGACTAATCCGAGCACAACAAAGCCCCCACCCAAATAGAACACACCCCCAGCCAATCAGAGCACAGCCAACCCCCCATCCAATCAGAGCACAGCCAACCCCCCATCCAATCAGAGCACAGCCAAGCCCCTAACCAATCAGAACACACCTCCACCCAATCAGAACACAGCCAAGCTCCCACCCAATCAGTTCATACCCCCACTGGCAGTTAAAAGGAAGAAACAGCTGCGATCACACATTGCTCCTAGAAGCACGAGGCCGAAGAGACACCAGCCTGAAGATGACGAATGAGACTTCGTCGAAACGTCACCAAGACACTTCCAATTTTACGCGGGAGAAAACCCGAATTACCAAAGACCTACATATATATATATATATATATATATCTTCATCTTCTCAGAATTATGGACTTCTCAAGAGAACTGGTTCTTCCTATAATCACTGCTTCAGACAGGAAGGCGGTGCAGAGAGTGGTGAGAATGGCTGAAAAGATCATTGCCAGTTCCCTCCCTCCCATCCAGGACATAGCACAGAAGCGTTGCTTGAGCAGGGTCCGTAAGATTATCTGGGACACTACACATCCTCTTCACGACCTGTTTTCCTTGTTACTTTCTGGGAGGAGGCTTCGTGGTATCCGTAGCAGAACATCCAGATTCAGCCATAGTTTCATTCCATACAGTATTAACCTTGCGAACTCTCAAACTTCCTCCTTGTGTTATATATTCAAGATGGACAGTATTTAATATTTATTTGCTATGCATATGTAGGGATGTGGGTCTATATATATGTTGTACATAGTATGTTTAGGTGTGTGTCATGTATGTGTTTCACTTTGAGAGCGGGCAACTAAATTTCATTTTTGATGTGTGCCATTGTGCCCACAATATAAAAATGACAATAAAGGTTATCTTATCTAATACATCCAAAATATGATAATTTGAGCCTAATTATTTGTGTCTCAAGGGATAACTCTGGAATGATTTATTATATGATCCATTTGCTTGCTTTCTTGATTGTCCACAGTTTTCAATACCAAAATTCAATAATGTTAATACTTGAATATTCCTGAAAATCTCTCATGCTGTTTCAAATGGTTGCTTTGCTACTCTGCAGGAAATGAATTCACGTGGCGTGACTCATGCTGGAATTTGCTTCTTGCAAAGTATCAATTAAAATCTAGGGCCAGATATTAGACCAGAGCCACCCCTTATGCAGGATACCATCCAGATATTCCAGAACATTTGTTCAACAGTCAACAGTGCATCATTTGCAATCTGTTAACAGAGTAAGAGTTATGTATTTTTTTTCCTTCTCAGAGTTAAGGGGTTGAGCAGAATTTATTTTATCTGCTGTACAACACATTTTAGTTTCAAACTCACTCCTATTCCCATGTATACTTTTTTCAAGCTCTAATGTGAAATCTGAAATGAGCTAACAATTGCTTTTAAAATGTCAGTGATATCATTATCCATGGAATCATGGGAAATGCTGCTGTCGAAAAACAACATATCCTTGAATTTTGAATTAAAAGCATTTGTCTGCTTTCTTGATTGTCTACATCTTTTAATACCAATACTAAAATTCAAAAGTGTTAATACTTTTTTTATCCTGCTTCTTCAAAGCACCTTCCCTTCGATGCAGCATTACAGGCAAAACCATGGCTTGTACAATCTGATCTCTGTAGGTATACATCACAGCATTTGAAAATCTTTACCAATGCCTTCATTGCTATTCTACCAAGTGATAGTCTATAGCAGTGATGGCGAACCTTTTAGAGACTGAGTGCCCAAATTGCAACCCAAAACCCACTTATGCATCGTCGAATGCCGGGTGGGTGTGGCCCATTGGCTGGGTGTGGCCAATTGGCTGGGCGTGGCCAATTGGCTGGGCGTGGCCAATTGGCTGGGCGTGGCTGCGGTGGTAACGGCAGACTGGGTGGGACTAAAAAGTTCAATCAATCAATTTCAACTTTGCAAGATCTTTTGAAAGTTGAAATTGACTAATTGAACCTTTTTTTTTTTTTTTGCACATGGCAGCGGAGGCCTAAAGCGAAAAGGTTTTATAAAACCCAGCTGAAGGCCTAGGACTGGGGCAATGGTGCGCATGCCCACAGAGAGGGCTCTGAGTGCCGCCTCTGGCACCCGTGCCATAGGTTCGCCACCACTGGTCTATAGTATAGTTATTGATTGTTGGCACCTTTACCATTAATAGTTAATCCTAAAAGACAGAAGCTATCTACAACTTCAATTTTTTCATTGTGAATTCTAAGGCTTGTTGCTATGTCTGGCATCATGGGTTTGGTCTTCCTTATAGCTAATCTTTGTTGTCTCCTTGACTTTCATTACTAGACCCTGCAGATCGTTTGCATTTTCAACTATCAGAATAGCGTCATCATCTTAGTACAGATTATTAATGTTCCTTCCTCCTGTTATAAGATCAAGTTCATCAGCTTTCAGTGGAGCTTCCCTCTATATACAGTACATTCAGCATGTAAGTTGCATGAATAAAGGGAGGATATAAGATTCCTATTCTGTTGATATTCCCGTAGATACTCTGCCAATTCCTGTAGCCTCCTTATCCCTACTCATGGTCACTCATGCCTTAGTCACCTCCTGTCTTGACTATTGCAACACACTTTACATAAGGCTTCTCCTGAAAAATATTTGGAAGCTCCAGTTGATACAAAATGCAGCAGCCTGCATGGTTTTGTGCAGACTTTGGTGTGCACATGTGACACCTCTCCTGTGGGACCTGCATTGGTTGCCGATTTGCTTCTGGATGCAATTCAAGGTGCTGGTTATCACCTTTAAAACCCTTCATGGCAACAGACAGTCTGAGGGACCATCTGTTGCCAGTCACATCTACCTGACCCATTAGAGCGGGAAGGCAAGGAATGTGGCGGGTCCCATCCCCTAAGGAGATGCATCTGGCGGGACCCAGAAGAAGGGCCTTCTCCAAGGTTGCTCCCTCTCTCTGGAACATCATTAAATGTTAGACTGGCCCCCACTCTAATACTCTTTTGGAAGGTGCTAAAGACCTGGTTCTGCCAATGGGCCTGGGGAACCCAGAGCAGGATAGAGCCCAGCAAATGGCTAGTTTAGTGTGTGTTGTCGTTGGGGTGGTGGGTTATTATATTATTTTATTATTTTTCCTCTTGTTATTTTTTATTTTTATAAGGTGTTTTTCTATTTATATAAGCCACCTTGAGTCACCATGTGTGAGTAGGCGGCAATACAAATTTTCTAAATAAAAAAAATTGGTAATGACCAAAGTACTGAATGTATTTTCATCTTTTAGTATGAGAAGGTCATTTAAGCAGGCAATATTTGCTAAAATACTGTCAGTGTTGATACCTTTGCTGTACAGTATTTCACTATAATCCTTCCATGTTTGTTTGATACTCATAGAATCAGTTCCTATCTGTACATTGGCATGCTTTAGCATTTCAATTTGCTGTTATGAGTTGCCCAGAACTGCTTAGCATGAGCAATCATATAAATCTTTTAAATAAATAAATTAAATAAATGCAATTGGAGCTTGGAACATCTTCCTGACTTCCGAAACCTTTTGGAAGACTTTTGTTGTTTTTCAAATGTCTGTTTCCACCTTCAGTGCCTTTGCAGATACCACTATAATATTGTTTTTTCTAATAGCTCTCTGAAATTCTTTGGTAAGTTCTTTCTTGAAACTTTTGTCTTTTTTGGCCATGATTTGTCATCTGTTCTTTTTCTGACATCCAACTTGCTTTCTTCTGTTTCTGGGTCTTTTCACACCCACATTTTATACTTCTTTGATTTCATTCTACACTTCTTTTGATTTCCACTCAATGAGCTTTCGGTCTTCAAAGTGAATCCTGATATTCTTCTTGAAAATGATAGATATATGCTTATGATCATATCATGAAAACTGGTTGACCTTCCATTTGAGTTTGACTCATATCTCAGACATGAGCATTTCCTGATGTGTTCTCAGGTCTTTGTTGTTGTAATTGAGCTCTTCCACCTCTCCCCCTGACCCATAGTGAGGCAGCACAGCAGGTCCTGAAGGGGTTACAGACATACTGTATTGATTAACTTCTCTTATGGATTGAGAACCAGCTAGATCAAGGAGACAGTGGTTATTCTTAACAGCATGTACAGGGATTCCAAACACCAGAGGATTTATTTTGAGGTGGTGGTGTTCACAGGACCAGAGGTCAGACTGATTGGCCTGGGTTTTTGATTGACATTTTTGTTTCCTTGATGAATTTATGGTCTAAAATCAGTCCATTTGCCTCTTCTAGCTTTCTTCTATAAAAGAAAAAAACATCTGATTTTTTCCTGGACCAGATATTTGGTTATGAAGATCTGTGAGTGAGGAATACAAACAAATTATAAGATATATGCCATGATGACATGGAAAATTTGTCCTCTTACATGCTTTCATATAATGTTGCAATGCCCATGTTTGCAGAAGTGTTATTTAATCTGATCTGAATCACCAGTTCCACTTTGTTTTCGCTAAAACTCTCCCCTCTCCTTGGCTCTGGAATTAAATACTATGCCTAAAGCATGCACAGACACATGTCACATTTAACACAATTAATTGAGTCCCATTCTATTCCTAAATACAGAGGCTGTCAGACTCCAAGAACCAAGAATGGCATGCAGAGTTATTTATTGTTCCTCACCAAAGGACAGAAATCTTACTGAACTAACGCAAACTACTTGTACCATAAAACATATACTCATTGTTAATTGGTTCTGGGAGGTGCAATGAAGTGCAAATGATGAGTACCAAACAAATTTTTCCCATAAGGAATAATGCAGTGAGTCAAGGCAGCCAACACCAACAAGTTCTATCTTGTGTGTCCCAAAGGTGCTTTTTCACAAGGCAACTGAACTTCCTTGTTTTCCTTTTCTTCTTTGAAGATGTTTCACTTCTCATCCAAGAAGTTTTTTCACCTCTGACTGGATGGCGGGGAATGGAAGGATTTATATTCCTTGCAGACAGCTAATCATTTGCATTCTTTTAGAGAGTTGTTGAGGCCACTTGGAGGTTTCTCTGTGTCCTCAGGGTCACCTGAATGATGCAAATAGGTGTGGAGCCTTCTTGGAACTGCTGAAAGGACTGTGTTGTAGACTGGAGATAAATGATGCCGTGCCCTTCCCCCTCTATTGAGAGAGGGCTGTTCAATTTTCTATCTTGTGTGTTGAGTACCAAACAAATGATGAGTATTGGGACAAAAGTTTCACCTCAAAATGTGTTGAGTACCAAATTCGATGAGTTTCAAAGCAGTTGCAGCTGTCAAATAATGAGTACCACGGCACCACTGTTGTCTGGGAACTATTAGGGAGGAGCTGTCTTCACCCTTTATCTCCCATACAAACCATCTCCCATA
Source organism: Azemiops feae (assembly GCA_023970755.1). NCBI lineage: Eukaryota > Metazoa > Chordata > Lepidosauria > Squamata > Viperidae > Azemiops > Azemiops feae. Next base: position 131,537 of record JALGBA010000178.1, on the reverse strand, counting down.
CAAACCAACTGCGCTGTCTCTGGAATGTAGCCCCTTCCTCTTGGAAATCTGGATTACACTCTGCCACAAAAGCCACCTACAGAATTTTTTCTCTCTCCCACCCTCTCATCCTTAACCATAAGGGAACTGAAAGCTTTTTTTTTTTTTTTTTTGCAACCTATCAGTTTTGCCAAGTGCACAAAACACTGGCCTCCTATAGCAAATGGTCATTTTTCCTGCAAAAAGCCACAAAGGTTTAGGAGTCCCAGTGCTCAGGCTGTCTGAAGCAGGTCCTCAGGCTGAGTGCCAGAACCTAGTGTGCAGGACGAAGCCCAGGAAGAACAGAGAAACTGGAATAAACCAGTTTGCAGAAGCCAGAATGATGGAGATGAGTAACCCTCTTGGTTGTCATGGTGGACCTGGAAAATGGAGGTTTATTACAGGTCTCCTTTAAGCCATGTGAATGTGGATGGATAGGTGTTAATATTCTTTGCTGTACTGCCTCCCTCCTTTCTGCAACATAAGTCTGTACAGGACACGTTCAGTGCTCCAGTGATCAATGGCAACTGAAGAATGGATCGCAAAAGCTCCTTTGAAGAGAGGAGCTAATATTTCTGCCTGAGCAGCATCAAAGAGTGTCTCAATGGCAAGAAAGCAGAAAATATTGTTGCTGCAGAGGACAATCTTACGTGTAGCCAATCCCCTTATCTTGAGTCCACACTGCAGATTAGCAGCTATCCCCATGATCAATCTACTTCACTGATTTTTCTTTTACCCAGTTCAGTTGCCCATGGGAAGCGAAGATTAGTACCTTGGTGAAATGCTTGAGTGATTTACACAGGATTCTAAATAATAAGCTCTCGGCATCTCTGAGCGGCTTCGTTTCACCTGGGCTTGAAATGGAATTTTTGGCCTTCTGTGCTGTCATCTGCATCGCTGGACCCTCGCTGACATCTCACCCTATTTGTGCTCATCACCAGTGTGTCTCTTGGCTTTGCTCTAAAAAACTGGCATTGCTGCTGTCAGATGATATGATGTTGTCAAATGCCAATGCTTTCCTGAAAATGTCTCATGCTGTTTCAGATGGTTGTTTTGCTACTCTGCAGGAAATGAATTCACGTGGCGTGACCCATGCTGGAATTTGCTTCTTGCAAAGTATCAATTAAAATCTAGGCCCAGATATTAGACCAGAGCCACCCCTTATGCAGGATACCATCCAGATATTCCAGAACATTTATTCAACCGTCAACAGTGCATCATTTGCAATCTTTTAACAGAGTAAGAGTTATGTATTTTTTTTCCTTCTCAGAGTTAAAGGGTTGAGCAGAATTTATTTTATCTGCTGTAGTTTTAGTTTTAGTTTCAAACTCACTCCTATTCCCATGTATACTTTTTTCAAGCTCTAATGTGAAATCTGAAATGAGCTAACAATTGCTTTTGAAATGTCAGTGATACCATTATCCCTGGAATCATGGGAAATGCTGCTGTCGAAAAACAACATATGGTTGAATTTTGAATTAAAAGCATCTTTCCCATTGAGGATCATCCTAGTAGAGTAGGAAAAGTCCTGTTCCAAAATCCAAGGTTTCCCAGTAGCATTTAGGTAATATATGATTTATATTGTTGATATTATTGGACATTCTCTGCTAGTACAACTTTTGTTGGGGTCTTTGCATGATCTTTAGGCTCGGCTTCTTCCTTCAAGTAACTTTTCAATAAGGCTAAAAAGAAAAAAAAAATAGCTTGGGATTTTCTGCATCTTTGCTGCTGTCCAGTAGTGTTTAGATTTTTTTCAGGCCAATTGTGATGGCCTTCCATTTCACCAACTAAACATGACATTAAAAAGGCCCAGATTTCTGCCCTTTAGACTGCATCTTACTTTAATGTTTGAACAGAGACCAGATATTTCTATAGCAATCTAGTGTCAAGGTTCCGATTGATGAACCCAAGCAAGCAAACACCTTTGAGACATTCTGATCTCTTAATGTAAAACTTTATTGAGTACATCACTTTGGCACAAATGAAAGCAAAACCAGCTCTGGCAAATCCCCACCCAAGCCCTACATAGTGAAAGCATAGAATTCTCTCTCCTCCCTCTGGATCAGGTCACGATGCCCCATTGAATGCAGCAATATTGTTATGAGAAAGTATCGCAGGGTCTGGCCAGACACCTGGTAAATGTCCTTGGTTCCCATGGTCTGCTTCCTTAATCTCTGCATTCCAATCTGATTCCCTCTCCCCTGAGTTCATTGGTTATTGCTGAGAAGCAATAACTATTGCAGCAGAAAAAAAACCTTGACATCAAAACTTGACATCTAGATTCTGAACTGAAATTTTAAATCTTGGTTGATATATTTATTGCATGATGAGAAGTAAGCCTGGATGAAAATGATAATCGGACTAGATACCTTAAATTGACAGCCTTAGAATTAATAGGAGCGGTGGTGGTGCAGTGGTTAGAATACAGTATTGCAGGCTAATTCAGCTCACTGCCAGGAGTTTGATCCTGATCAGCTCAAGGTTGACTCAACCTTCCATCCTTCCGAGGTCAGTAAAATGAGGATCCAGATTGTTGGGGGCAATATGCTGACTCTGTAAACCACTTAGAGAAGGCTGTGAAGCACTGTGAAGCGGTATATAAGTCTAAGTGCTATTGCTATCAGAAGTACAATATATGGTCCTGGGCAAAAGTCCATCAAAGTTAGCATTTCCTGCAGGAGCTTTTTCTTGATTTAGTTAAGGTTTCATCCTATTCTCTCTCTTTCTCCCTCATTCTCTGTCTGCCTGTCTCATTTATTCATTATATATCTCATTTTTCTGGATGCATTAGGGATTGAACCTGGGAACTTTTTCTTGGAAAGGATGCAAGCCCATAAAACACAACTCAAGTAAAAACATGGGATAGGCACAAGGATAAAGGGAGATGGACTGATAAGAAGGTAGATTCTCAGAGTTTCCAAGCACCTGTCCATTATTATTACTGTAGTCTTCCCGAAACTGGTACTCTCCAGCTATTTTGGATTGCAAAAAAAGAATTTCTGTCCTTAAGATATGTCCTTTAAAATGTTTGAAAAGTCGCACATTGGAGAAAATCCATTATATTATAAAGCAGATTTTTCTAATCAGACTTTCTCCAAAGTTAGCCATGCTGGCTGGCCATTAGGCAGCCAAACCCCATGCACCACAACGAGGAAAGCTAATATGAAGTAATCTACAGCACTCTTTTTTTTTTTTTTTTCCAAATATATTTTATTAGATTTTTATAGGGGTAAAAGGGTTACATCAGAGTGCTTAGGAACCACCGTGGAGGTGGGTATATTGAACATCCAAAAAGAAAAAAGAAAAACAATCACAAATATATAGCCCAAATCAATTCATTTAAAATTCCCTCTCTAATTCCCTCTCTAATTCCCTCATTTAGTCTTGCATATTCAGATTAATACATTTCTATATAAACTTCAAACAATCCTATCAAATATTGGCGCCAAAGAGATTAGTGAACAATATGTACAACCTAAAGAGGAACCACGTCAACAACTCAACTATGAAACTACACTGAGAGAAACTGTGGAAACCAAAGAACAAATTAACTTTATACAACTCCAAACGCAATCTATGGAGAAGCCTGATGATCAAAGAATAACTTTAGCGGAGATGTCTGAAGCATCAACATCAACAGAGATTGACACTCAGATACAAGTTATTGAAAATTGTGAAAAGGTGGATAAACAACTGGCAAATATAACATGGAATAAAACGGCTTTTACCATCCAAAGGCTACTAGAAGAAAGGAAAGAGAACTTTGACCAATTTGAAGCGTTAAAGAATATGGACCTTTTAATATTGTGGTTTGATGATGCAGGAACTTTATTATGGAAACCGTTATGGCACAGAAAGAAACCTAGAGTTAGATTTAAAAATGTATTTTAAAGTTTTATTTAATGGGTTTAAAAAGGCTTTGATTTTTTGACTGAGTTAATAACTAATGGAACACGTGAAACTTCTAAGAGGATACCTTTTGTAACAATACTTTGTTTTAGACATGATAATTACTGGAGAGGTAAACTTTATTTACTGGTTTAAAAAGATTTTCATAGATATAGATGAATTGATAGAATATATACTTAAATTAGATAGAAATCTATTCGTTGGTTTGATATTTTTACTTTAAGATAATTATTTTGAAATAGAAGGAGAATAAGAGGGATGGGTGACAAGAGAAGAAATGGTATTAATGAAGAAAATATAAGAATATTACTGTGGAAATAATATACCAGATATAATTACTATGTAAAAAAAAAAGGATACCCGAAGTGTTAATAATATGTCTATCTAAGGCCAATTGGAATATGGTACAGCACTCTTGATACTACTCTTAGTATTGTTAAGCTTGAAACATCAGATTTTCCTCTTTCTCATTAAAAGAAACATTAAAAAAAGATACTGCAGAGAATTTGATGGGCACCAAAGGTAAATCTTGGCAGAAACATTGAAGTACTGATACTCTGAAAACATTAAGTTTTAATGTTAATGTTATATTAATGTCAATATTATTTAATGTTGATGCATTTTGCTTCTTCTCTTTAGGATGCATTTATATTTGTCATTTTGTGTTCATTTTGTGTTGTTTTATTGTGATGTAAGCCATCAGATTTCCTGTGGAGTTTATTTAGCATACGGCATCTATAGAGGTCATGCAATCAATGATATATAAATTTAGTTTAAATAAAGCTAAATTTAATATATATTTTAGCTGTTGTCTATCCACTGCAGGATGAAGGCCTCTTCTGCATGTTTCCAACCTATACAGTCCGTAGTGGACAGTACAATATAGGAGTGTGATGATATAAAAATCCAATAAATAATTGAATATTGTCACCCTACATGGTGTGTTGGGAGCCCTGGTCCTATCCTGTTTTGTCTCCCTCCACCCCAATTCTTTCACCTTATGGGCCTTAATTTCCATACCTCTTGTTTTCCAGAAAATCACTTTCCTTTGAGTCTTTTCAGATTGCTCAGGATTTTCTTGAGCATGACCCTCCAGATGAGACCTGATAATGCAGAATCAGCAAGACCCAGAAACTCTGGATCTTCTGACTTTCCTACAGTGGATTCCTGGAATTTTTTAGGGAAAGAGAAGCTACTCTGTAAGTTACTGAAGAGTTGTTACTTAAAATATTAATACTGACAAAGTACAGTAGACCAGCTCTTCAGTTTCTTTATCTGAAGCCATTAGCTTTGATTTAGTGCAGTCATGGAAAGTATTTTAGAAGCTCCTTAGTGTCATCTCACTCACGTTTAATAGCATTTGTTTAAATGAGGAGTAGTTTCTTCAGCAATATTTCTCTTTAACAGGCAAGTCCCAGAAGTAGGTAATAAGTAAACTGGGAACAATATATTTGGAAGGAAGAAAGATATCCTGCCAGTTGAAGTGAGAGATATATTTATGACCTATGATTTTTCAACTATTTTCTAAGAAAGGGTTATAAAATTATCTTCCCAAGGATCCAAAAAAAGAGAGCGAGAAAGAGAAGTGGATGGGTGGGTTGGAAGTTTTTATATTCTCGGGGACTTAACATACCTTATTATTCAGGACATTATTTTAAAAAAGGACATAACTCATATGAGTCAAACCCATCACTATTAAGAATCTTTGAAACTTTGTGTATGAATCTTAATTTTTAAAAACTTCACTCTGCTCCAAAGTTAACCATAAGTTTGTCTAAATTAAAATTGGTTGACTCCAAACTGTGCAAATGTGAACAGAACAGAACAGAACAGAACAGAACAGAACAGAACAGAATAGAATAGAATAGAATAGAATAGAATAGAATAGAATAGAATAGAATAGAATAGAATAGAATAGAATAGAACAGCAGAGTTGGAAGGGTCCAACTCCCAACTAGTCCAAAACCCATCTAGTCCAACCCCCTGCCCAATCAGAAGACCCTACACCATTTCTGATAGATGGCAGTCCAGTCTCTTCTTGATGTAACCAATTATGTATAAAAGAAACTACAAAAAGCTTGCGAGATTGTGGTCAACCCCACAATGTAGACTAAACTGAGAAATCAACTTCATCCAAAGACTAAAACTACTTTTATTAATATTGGCTATAATAACAGAATATTACAAGTCTGACTGTATTTTACCTCTCCCCCCCCACTCATATGATAGTCATATGAATGAAGGAGGTGTCTGCCTTTTCTTCATGACTTTTTCTTGTTTTGGACTTAAGGTGTGTTTCCGCTTTGTCTCTTTGGTAATAGATCTGGTCTATTGTTGTCAATGTCATCTTTCTTTCTTTCTTTCTATCAAATTCCCTTTGTTCTAGCTGATGATTACATGGACACAACCATACTTTTTTTTTGGGGGGGGGGCAATAGTAAGTAAGAATGTCTTTGTCATTTTCTTCTCCTGGGATTTTTTTTTCTTGTCTAGTCCTCAGCTTTGGATCTCTCTGTTGGTTCAGACATAACAGAATAACAGAGTTGGAAGGGACCTTGGAAGTCTTCTAGTCCAACCCCCTGCTCAATATCATTCCAGACAACTGGCTGTCCAATCACTTCTTAAAAACCTTCAACTTCTGAAGGCAAATCATTCCACTGGTTAATTGTTCTCACTATTAGGAAATTTCTCCTTAGTTCTAGGTTGCTTCTCCACTTGATTAATTTCTTGTCCTGCCTTCTGGTGCTTTGGAAAATAGGTTGACCCCCTCTTCTTTGGGGCAGCCCCTCAAATATTGGAACACTATATATAGCAGAGTAGATACTTGTATAGTTCAAGTCAAGCTTTTGCTTGAGAAAAATTTCTTATCCAAGTGAAAAATTCCAAGAAAGAAACAATCAGGAGATTCTACCTAATCTCACAGAACAAAGATTCCACTCTTTTCCCTCCCAGGAATAAAAGAAGTTGATAATTTGGGGAAAAAACAGACCATTTTATATGGTTTTACCAAAAATTGGCTCAGTCTGGTTAATGTTCACAGATACTGGGACAAAGAATGGAGTCTACATTGCTTCATCCTCTTCTTATTCATCTTCATGACTCTTCAATAAAACCATCACTTTGCTAAATCTGGTTTATTCTTGGCATATAAAATCATATCAAGGAGAGAAGCAATCTAGAACTAAAGAGAAATTTTATAACAGTGAGAACAATTAACCAGTGGAATGACTTACCTCTAGAAGTTGTGGGTGCTCCAACATTGGAGGTTATTAAGAAGAGATTGGACAGCCACTTGTCTGGAATGATATAGGGTCTCCTGCTTGAGCAGGGGATTGGACTAGAAGACCTCCAAGGTCCCTTCCAATTTCTGTTATTATTGATTGATTGTGTGCTGTCAGGTTAACTGCAGACTCTTAGCAACCACACATATAGATTATAGATGATCTGTCCCTACCTGGTCTTTCTATTTATCTAACTAAGGAAACAACTCAAGAGTTACTCCTTTCCACTCTTTCTTTTGCACACAGTGACAATGTTTAACCAGTTTTCTGTGTTTCCCTATGAAATCATCCCTTGCATCATGACATCTCTAATTAAGTTAGACTTGCAATGTGCTTAAATCAGAAAGTATTATCCTTACTCTTAATTTATGCTCAGTTTCTGCAAAATGCATTTGTTAGAAATTTCTGGAAAAATGAAACAAATATTATGATGGGCTTGGAGACCAAGTCCTAGGAGGAAAACTTTAAAAACATATGTAGTATGTCTGTGCAATACTTCAAAAGGATTCACTTTCACTGCTTCACTTTGACCAAGCTTTGATTGAATTATTCCATCAAAACATATTTGTGAACTGAAGAAGCTTGCTGTGAATTAATGAATTCAATTTGGTGGCTTCGAAGTGTTTCATAGTTTTTCAAAGCAATTGATGGATATATTGTTTTTGGTTGCTTTTGGAGTTGTTTCAGACAAAATTCTATTTACGGTATGTAAAATGCTGGCGGAAGAGCATGAAACTGTATGATATTTTCTGACATTGTATAAATAGCTGGCCAATGAGTTTACCACCTCATTAAATTCTCGGCATATCAGAACCTTTCAGAGTGTGTAAATCTAATGCTGTTTTGGGGCTTCATGTGCTTTCTCAGCTTTGTTTTGTTTTCTCTTTTGTGCTAATAGAATATTGCCAAATCAGTATACAGTTTTAGTTCAAAAAACAAAACAAAACAAAAACCCTTTGAACCAAGGGTTAAGTCTTTTGACAATGACTGAATGGATGCCAGTCTAACATTTACAAGTGCTGACCCAACCTTCATTGTTGTTTTTTAAAAAGCGTGGCAAAGTTTATGAAAGTCACTTTCTCTTATCCTCTGCTGTCTCTGTGGCACTTTATTTTCATGTGCCGGCTTGCAACTGGTGTCCCTTTTAAGTATATAGTATAGGTCTATATTTAAAATATAGCCAGCAATCCACAACTCTAACACAACCAAATTCTACCACTCATGAGGAAGTCTTTCCTAGAAGCTTGCTAAGTAACATAACTCAGTTTCTAATGGTTACTTTACAAACTGTTACACCAACCAATATAACTCATTTACTAGTGTCACTTTACAAGCTGTGATCTTTGCTGTGAGAAAGAGACAGAGTCATCTTCTAATGAAATTTCTGAGTAGGACAGTCTTGTTGACTCCAGCTGATACAACAGAGCATCATATTTGTAACCCAGGTTGAACTGTGGAATCCTTGGTGCCTTTTGAGGTTGGTTCAACAGGCACTGATGATGTTACCTAGTTGGGTAATGAAATGTCTGCAGGAAATCAACTGAGTTCATAGAGCACTAAGGACCCATCTTCAGCTGATTTTGTAGATGCTGAAATGTATGTTTTTCTTCTATCTCAGCCATTTCATTTTAATTATAACTGATTCTTGATGTGGTCAATCAAAATATTGGAAATGAAAATCAAACCTGCAAACTGTGGAAGTAGGGTAAGATCCTCACTTGTAAGCTTTGCTATGTCAAAATGAAAAAGCCAAGTTGGTTCTCATAAGGCACATGGAGAAGAGGCTTCAAACTTTAGACATGCACAGCCCCAAGGGTTGATATTCAAACTCCACATAGAATGTTTCCAGTTTCTGTAATATAGTGAAAATGGTAATTTTGTGAGTCTGCTATTTTGACCTAGTGATATAGGTACCCTGCAGGGTAGGCTTAATATTCTGGAAGAAATCTGATAATAGATTTTCAACACTTATATTGCAGAAAGTCCAGGAACATCAGCCAAATTTGGTAGGATCTATTAAGTACAGTAACTACTTGGATAATGTGTAATTTTGTTTAAAATGATCACGAGTGAAGAGAGAACTGCATAACTGAAGTGATAGATCACTGCAAATGGGAAGCATAGAATATTTGAATGTTGACTTATTGTACATAGAAGTCTAACAGATATCCAATGTACTTTGTGCGCTTATGTTTTCTTTATCAGCTTTGATTCTTGAGCATCTCTTGAGCTCTTGAAAGTTTTATTCTCCCTTTATTCAGTATTTCTTCTTCTTCTTCTTCTTCTTCTTCTTCTTCTTCTTCTTCTTCTTCTTCTTCTTCTTCTTCTTCTTCTTCTTCTTCTTCTTCTTCTTCTTCTTCTTCTTCTTCTTCTTCTTCTTCTTCTTCTTCCTCTTCCTCCTCCTCTTCCTCTTCCTCTTCCTCCTCCTCCCCTCTTGCCATCTTCTTTCTTTCTTCTTCCATGCAATCCTATTGTTCTTTCCATTACTCAGGCCAACAATACATCCTATTGCCTTGTGCACAATTAACATACCACAAGAAGAGATTTAGGACCCTTACATGCTTTTCATCCAAAGCAATTAGTAACTTCTTTAGAACAAAACCACACTGATTTTTGCTGTGCTGTTGGAGGCATCAGCTCTTTGACAAACTCAGCTTCTCTTCACTTCTGATCTGTGAAGTCTCTCAAATGCTGATTCTTTAACCCAATGTTTCTCAACTTCAGCAACTTTAAGACTGCAGCTTCCAGAATTCCCCAGCCACCACGCAGAAACAGTTTTGGCTGACCTATTTATTCACATTACCAAGGTTGATTTGGACTGGCTGGCTCCTGGCTGCAATTAGGAACATTTGCAGGCCTGAAGATGGAGAGGACCCTGATGTGAGGGGAGAACTTCTTCTCCCCATGAAATCATTTTGCTCATTATCCGCAAAACAGGTTTTTTTTTCAAGCTATCATTCAGAACCAGGTCAGGACCGCTTACCAACCTTTCTTTGTTAGTGCTATCTTCCACTGAAGAGAGAAATATGTTGTCACCTGTCTCAAAGGTGCTTTTTCAAAAGGCAACTGGATCATGGTTTTCTTTTTCTTTTTTTCTTTTCTCTCGAGGAAGAAGAAGACAGAAGCTTCATCAGGTCTGGTTGGATGGTATGTGTGTGTGTGTGTGCGTGTGTGTGTGCGTGTGTGAAATGGAAGGATTAGACTAATCCTTTCATTTTCCCCACCCCCAGCATCAGCCAGCCAGAACTGATGAAGCTTCTTGGATGAGAAGCGAAATATCTTTTCTTCTTCCTCAAGGGAAAACAAACAAACAAACCATAGTCCATTTGCCTTTTGAAAAAAAAATCACCTTTGAGACAGCCATAATCTGGATGACTGAGAATCTCCATAGACATGTTGTCTTCTGGCTCTTCTCTTCCTGGCTCAAATACAGGGGCAAATATTGTCCATTCTTTTCCTCCTCTTAGCCCTGCCTTCTTCACATCTTCTATTCTTTCTGCATTTGGAGGATGATAATCATAAATCACGAAGGGCTGTTGATATACTACTTCTCCTACTGAGTCTTTCCCCTCCTTTCTTCATCCCGTGTTTCTACTTCTTTTCTTGCCCTATATTATCCTCTGGGTAAGTTGTTCTTTGAGTACTGGTAGTTTTTCCAAATTCTGTTGAGCATTTGCTGTTTGAGACTTGATAAAGTCTACCCTAAATCCTGGAATTCCCACTTGTCCTCTCCATCCCTTCATAAACAAGGCTCATCTAGTTTGCTTCTGAGACGGACATGTTCTCAGTTAATATTCCCCCCTAAAGCAGAAAATCCTCTGTAGTCTGTTAAAACTGATTTTAACCATATCCTTAAAAATACACACTCAATTAATGATGGTGCTATTTCAGGTTGATGTATATCACAGGACAGGAATGTGATGACTAAATTGTGCACTGAAAGAGTGGTCCTTAGCATTATCCTATGATACTAGTGTGTCTATCTAATAGACAAATAAATAGATAAAAACCACAAAGGTCAGCCAGTTTACTTTGCATTTGAAGATTAAATTACTTATGAAGACTTCTGATAGAAGGGCAGAGTGGAAGTCCGCCAGGATGGAGTAAATGTGATTGGAATTGAAGCACTGCAAAAGATACACCACAGCCAGGAAAGTTATTATTATTTTTATCCAAATCATTTCTTTAGGAGTTTCTTATTCATGTGGACAATGATAAACCAAATAAGATAAAGAATTAGAATACACATTTATATAACATGCTAAACGTGGTTAAGATTAACATTACTTATCTGTTCCATATTCCTTAATATGACATGTCTATTGAGAATGCCACATTCTATAGGGATGGACATATAGATTTAGAAATTTATCATTTCTCTACATGTGATTTTGTACAATTTAGGCAAGATGTACATACTGTATTAATTATGTAATGCAAAGGAGTTTTCTGAAACTTCTGTGTTTTATAATTTAGAAGCATTTCTAGCTGGCCATAGGTTTTATGTGGATTGACAATCAGTAATGAAGATCATGCTGGGTGACAGCAAATAGTTTTCTTTTTTTAAAAAAAAAAAAGTGATGTGTGATTGTAGAAAACCTTGATGATAGTGGGGCATAGAATACAAAAGAGTACGTTTGCATGCAGCAAGACTCAAGTGCAGCTTCTTAGCTTTTCAGCATTTGGGGAATAATGAATATGTGTGTGTGTGTGTGTGTGTGTGTGTGTGTGCGCATGTGTGGAAATTGAAAGAAAAAGACAAATGACACTGATATTGACTAATGAGGTGCCATCAGGGGGTTGAATTAGATCAGAGGTCTCCAACCTTGCCAACTTTAAGACTAGTGGACTTCAACTCCCAGAATTCCTCAGCCAGCCATAAAGTCCACAAGTCTTAAAGTTGCCAAGGCCCCTGAATTAGATGATTTCCCTAATCCCTTCCAATCATTATATGAATGATTCCTTTTTTATTCCAAAGATGGATGAATGCATTGGGGGAAAGCCTATGGTTACCAGATGTTATAAAATAATAGGAGAATATGACAAATGGGGATTCCTAAAATTTGGATTTGACTTTGTTTAGTGAGCACAATTGTGATTTTCTCCCAGGGGAAAACTGAAGAATTGGGGTGGAAGAATAAGGTATAGAATGATATAGCTTGGAAAAGGGCACTGCATAATTGACTGGGTGGAAGTCTAAACCTTTCACATGGCATTGTTTTGTAACAGACCTCTTTATTTTAAAATAAAAGCCACTTGGGAAAAAGCTTCAGCTATCAACCTAAGTTATCTAGTATCTCCAGGGATGCACCCTAGGGACCATGGCTTCCTTGCTTCTGTCTTAAATAAAAAGATAAATCCAAGCGGAAATCCAAATGAATTGAATATTTGATTGAGCCCCAAGTCAGGGACTTCATGTAGCTTGAAGTATGTTTGGAGTGAGTTTCATAGTTTCAATTACATAAAGGAAAACTTTTTTTTTCTCTCTCTACAAGATCCACATCTGGCATTGTTATAAAAGAGTTACAAGAGTTATAAAATATTAAATGAGATGAGCCGAGTGCACCACAGGACAAGGGAAAGGAAATGTTAGCCATTAATATCACTATTAGGAAAAGCATCATGGGACTTTAATGGCAACCGAATGGAGAGAAATTCTTGGCTTTTAAGCTGTTATCTCAAAAGATAACCATCACTGCACTTCTATTTAGAGAGAGAGAGAAAGAATTTGCCAGTTCCTAGAGGGCAAGTCAACAAGCTGAATCTTAAAAAGCAATGAAATTCTTATGCGTTTGCATTCTTTCTTTTTATATATATATTTTGAGCTGAGCTATAAATCCTGGACTAAATGAATAATATTCTGCTTTCTCTTTTCCTTAATATAGCACAGGAGAAAGTGAAGTTGAATTTCTTCCTGACCTGTAGCCTTAGCAGCTTTTGTGACCCATAATTTTTATTTTTAAAAGTTACCAGTTACTCTGAGGACATGGCAATATGGTATAAGTGGATGAAGGGTATACTAATACTCAATACTCATTAACTCATTGGTGGTAATGTTTCTGATCTAATATTCACAGGGTCTCCATAGTAAAAAGACTGACAAAGATTTCCCCAGACACTGTCTTTTGGGAAACAGGAACCAAATCACACTGTTAAAATTGTTGTTCTCCAAGAGATTCAAAATAAGGGGTGTCATTTGTGGAAAGTCAGCCCCCCCCAGAGAAGGAAATATTAAAGAGGCAGAAAAGCATGCCCAGTTTTCTTAATAGCCCCAAGTCTCCCTCCCCCAAGCAAAAACCAGCTCTGTAGAAATGCAGATGTAAATAATCCAGGAAGGTTGGAGCCTCCAGCTAGATGCTTAGGAAGACAAAGACACCTAAAATCTACATACCCCACCCAAATTCTAAGACAGGACATAATAGGATTAACCCACAGATGCCAAAGGGCACACTCAGACTCAGGTCAAAGTTCATGCCACAGGAACAACTCCAAACAAAAGGCTCCAGAGGGTATAAAAACCCACTCCCTACATGTGCTTGCTCTCTTTTCTTCCAGAGCCATCTTCCTGTCTGGCTCTCCTCTTCAATAAACTGCAACCTTCTTTCTAAAGCAGTCGCCATGTTGTTTATTCCCAGCTTGGACTGAATCATGATGAAGACTTTTCCTTCAACACAATTTTACTACATACTGTATGCTGGTTTGTGATTGTAACAAAGATTTGATTTGATTAGTGTTACCATGAATCAACTGACCAATCATTATCTCTACTTATAATTTCTTAAACTGTTAAAAAACGTGGTTCTTGACCAGTGAAATTCCAATGTTTCCCAACTTTGCAAAAGTGCGGGATGGGAAAGTCAAATAAATTCGTACAATTCAAGGCAATGAGAAGAGAACTAAAGCAAAATGAATAAAAACCTCTGGGGAAGTTTAATTTTTTTTATATATAAAAATAGAGATACAGTTGTGGGTTCAGCTACAGAGAAGAGTGGATATAAAAATGCTCTGAGCTAAGAACATAATCCTCCTGTAGCCCTTTTTTTCAGAAGAGGTTACACATTGATATTCACCTGGGTGAAAGTTCAACTCTCTAACTCAATTCTTCATTTTACCAGGATTGACCTCCTGTTTATTGGTCTTTATCCAATCCGGGCACAGATTAAGTAGGATCTGATGAAAAAGAGAGAGAGAGAGTATTGTGTGTGAAGTGCACACTGGATGTTTTTAGTCAGCAGTTGCCTGGACATGTTACAAAGCTTGCGGGATTGAAATAATTTTATGAAGAACTTCATAGTGTGCTAGGTAGTTGAAGAAAAATCTTCCAATGCCGCTTTCTGAAAATGCTCATCATGATATGATATGATATGAATGAAACCATCACACAGCTGTCCTCAGTCAAGCTCTCTAGAAGTAGAAATATTTTAATAGTTAAATATATGTCATGATCAGTGGTATTGGGTGGTCCAGGAGAATTAACAAGATTGCTTAATTATAGTCCTCTCAGCGAAGTTTTAATTGTCCAGCCAGCCCCCAACTTTGATCAAGGAAGTTTAGAAACACTATTTCATCCAATTTTCTCTCTTCCCCCATCCTAACTTAAGATTTCATTTCTCTTGATTACATTTTCTTTGAAGTGAACATAATTTTCAGCAAGATTTTGGTTGTCCCATATATTAGAAGCGACAAATCTGGTATAGAGCGATTACCAGCAGGTCCCAGATTACAGAAAATGGGTACAGAAACAAGGTCACTATCTAATGTATCATGTATCCATGAATTCAGAGCAGTGGGAGAAGTTTAACCTCTGGGTCAAAGACCTATATAAAGATTCTGCCTTTTTTGGCCATACAGAGGGCAAATCAACTCTATGGATTCATTTTTCCTGCAAAAAAGGAAATTAAGTTAGCTAAGTTTCTTTGAGAATTTTCTGCCAAGTATTGTGCATAAGGGATTAAGCATCTGGAGAGTTGAGATTTACTGCAGTGCTCTGGTGTGAAGCCTGACATGTACCTTATTTATCCTCTCTTTTTGCATCTTCTCCTCCTTCTAAAAGTCTCAAACCTCATAAATTGGATTATTTAGGAATAGTATTTGAGGGACGGTTGAAGGGCTATCACTTATTCAGCCCCATCATGTTTCAGAGGACACAAGACTTTTCTGAAGAAATTTCTCATCTGCTTAGGGGCTGGTGGAGGGTATATATGGGGAAAAAAGTGACTTCTGCCACGGTGAGTTGAATAGTAAGATTATTTATTCAGCTTGTCTGTAATATTTCCTTTCCTTCCACACTCCATTAAATTGTTGGAAATAATTCAACCATTTCCTCCTACAAATTGTTCTTCAGGTATGAATTTTGCCTAGAGATCCAGCTTCCTGATGAAGCTATAAGTGCACATTTGCTAGCAATAGACACACTAAAACATCAGACCCCGATGAACAATATAACTCACAATACTTTTATTAATCCTATAATAATTAATAGTAAAGCTTATACTTTCCAAGGTAGATAATGTTATGTTCCTTATTACAGACAATCAAAGACGCAAGACAGTATTAATGGTCACTGAGACAATCCTTCTAATTAGAGTCAGGATCCCTAGAACAGAGGAAAGAAACTTGACCCAAGGTGTGAATTTCAATTGTATACCTTTTTGAATGTTATTATGTCCCCATCCCAGAAATATAAAAGATCTAAAACAGTTTTGCAGAGACAACAGGGGAGAACAACACTTGCAGAATAGCAAAAAATATACTCTATAAGATGTTTTATAGGTGGCACCTCCCCCCCACAAGATTAGCACGAATGAATATGAGGAAATCTTCAATATGCTGGAAGTGTAAAGAGACCATTGGGAATTATTACCACATGTGGTGGGAATGCCCAAAGGCGCAAAAATTTTGGAATTTATTAAAGAACTGGCTGGAGGAAATTTTGCTAATAGATATAGAGGTCAAACCAGAATTTTTCTTATTGGGAATTATAGAAAGAAAATATAAGAAAGATACAAATTATTTATTACTACATATAGTCACAGCGGCATGAATAGCCTTCGCTCAAAAATGGAAAGAGGAAGATATTCCAACCGAAGAGGAAATATTACTGAAAATTTTCAACTGCACAGAAATGGACAGACTCACTTTGGAACTCAAGGATAAAAGTGAAACTAAGTACTACAAAATCTGGAAACAATTTTATGATTGGATAGATAACAAGAGGGTAGCCAAGACAAATGTATAGTGTTAGAACAAAAAAAATAGATGTTTTTTATAGACAAATGTACGTTTAAGAGATAAATAAATATGTAGAAATGAGGGGGAAAGTATTAATATTATATGATATTTTGTTTAAATAAGGAATAAAGCTTAAGAATTATATGTTCATATGAATAGTAATATTATTGTAAAGTGACGGAAGATGTATGGAACCAGTGATGTCATATCTATATCCAATGTTTTTTTTAATTTTGTATTATTAATAAAAAACTTTTTAAATAAAAAAAAGAAAGAAAGGTGATACCTTGAAATAACAGAGCTCAGAAGGAATAGTTCACTGGTCAAGTAAATATTAAACAATAGTGTGAGAGTGAGTTTGGTCTAGTGGTTAAAGGTACCAACCCAGAATCTGGGAGACCATGACTTCTAGCTCTGCCTTTAGTATGGAAGCCAGCTGAATGATCTTATGTCAATCTCTCTTTCTCAGGCCTAGGCAGAAGAAATGCAAAAATCTTTCCAAGAAAACTTCAGGGACTTATTCAGGGAGCTGACACGCATCAAGATTGACTTGAAGAAGCACTCACAAAAAAAGAAGAAAAAGAAAAGAAAAGAAAAGAAAACCTTAGTGATGCACTTGTTTATTCCTTTATCTCACTTATATCCTACACAATCAAAAGTCATTCTTGAATCTAGTAGCTAAAATATGAGATTTTTGAAATTGTAAAGCTAACATAACTGAAGAGGAAGCTGCAACATAATTATTGCAATATGCTCCACGTGGCCACCATAAAAAGACCCTCACAAGGTGCAGATGATAATAATAATAATAATAATAATAATAATAATAATAATAATAATAATAATAATAATAATAATAATAATAATAATAATAATAATAATAATAATAATAATAGTAATAATAGTAATAATAGTAATAATAATAATAATAATAATAATAATATATAATATAATAATATAGTAATAGTAATAGTAATAGTAGTAGTAATAGTAATAATAATAATAATAAAGTTGGAAGGGATCTTGGAGGTCATCAAGTCCAACCCCCTGCTCAGGCAGGAAACCCTATACCATTTTGGACAAATGGCTGTCCAGTCTCTTCTTAAAAACTTCCAGTGTTGGAGCATTCACCGCTTCTGGAGGCAGGTTGTTCCACTGGTTAATTGTTCTCACTGTCAGGAAGTTTCTCCTTAGTTCTAGGTTGCTTCTCTCCTTGATTAGTTTCCATCCGTTTGCTTCTTGTCCTGCCTTCAGGCGCCTTGGAAAATAGCTTGACTCCCTCTTCTTTGTGGCAGCCCCTGAGATATTGGAACACTGCTATCATGTCCCCCCCAATGGTCTTCCTCAATCTTGTGTCCTCTACCAGATGCCTAGGAATTTGAGGGTTCTGTGCATTTTCCTAGCTGTTCCTAGCAGTGCACTCTTCTGGACAAAGAACTCTGATGTTGTTCCTGTACGTTGGAGTCACAGCCCCAAGTGTTCTTACCACCACAGGGACCACTTTGGCCTTTACTTTCCACATCCTCTCTATTTCATCCTTCAGGCCTTGGAATTTCTTCAGTTTCTCATACTCTTTCTTCCTGACTTGACACTGCTACATCTATCACCACCACTATCTTCTGGCCCTTGTCTATCACCATGAAGACTGGTTGATACCTGCCTGTCTGTCTGGATCTGTACATTCCACAAGATCTTAACTTTCTTATACTCCATGATCTTTTGTGGGATCTCCAGTGGTGGGATTCAGCCAGTTCGCATCAGTTCGGCAGAACCGGTAGCTAATTTTTTGTTGCCCAGGCCCAGAATGGACTTCCGGAAGCGGCATCCACACAGAGAACCGGTTGTTCACATATTTGAATCCCACCACTGGGGATCTCCCATGTAGACTTAGGAAGGTCTAGCCCGTATTTTGTACGGATGTTCTTGTGCACAATGCCAGCTACTCAGTTATGCCATTCAGTATATGCTGTTCCTGCCTGTATATGTACATGCACTTTCCCACTACCATGAAATCAAGAGTGACAAAGGTGAGGAGAAGGATGCATTTTTCTGCCATGGTTCCCAGTTTGTGGAAAAGCCTTTCACTGGAAGAAGTAAGGCTTGCCCCAGTCCTGCTAATCTTAAAACTAGTCAGAACGTTGTATAAGAATGCCACATGCTACTCTATTTATTTGGCATTTATCAATATATTCTTGAATTCATATTTTATATTTACTGTGGATGTTTTAGGTCAACAGGGTTGAGAATCACATGACTGCAGTGGTAAAATAAAACAGACACAAATTTTAGGCCTAACTTAATTTGCAAACAAAGAAATCTGCATATATATTTTTGTCCAAAACCCTCACATGGGACAGGTTTCTGCTCACTGAGATATATGGCCCTTTTCAAATGTTGAAGTAAGGGCCCCTAACATCAAAGAGGTGGTCGATTTCACTGGTGTAATGGAGTATTTGTCTATATGCATGTGAGTATATGTGTGTTGTGTGTTGCATAATTTCCAATTTTTTCACAGCCTGACTTCAGTATATCTCTTTGAATATTAACTGCTAATTTGGACCAAAGATTCTACAAGCAATTTGAAAATGGGAAGATTCTAAAATGTTTACATGCCTCTCTCCATCATTTATATAATTTCCTCCTGCAGGGCTGTGCCCAACACTCTATAAATTTCAATTATATTAGCAAAGGCTCTTCAGTGTGATAATTGGTACACTTTATCTAATGGAGAATTTTCATTTAATTGACTCCCAATTTATCATATAAATGTCAAAGCCCAATTTTTCCATAATACCCTATTATCTCTGCTTTTCTAGCTCACTGCACTTGAACGAAACAGAGAAGCAATAATCTCTGAAGATAATGAAAGACAGCAACTTAATCCTCAAAGTGCCATCGAGAACAACAGTTTATTCCTTGTCCAGAAGAGGAAACTTTTAAAATAGATTTGCTTAATTAGGCAAATGGGTTTTAGCTGTTAGATGGGCATTTTACATTTTTTTCCCATTCTCTTCCCAAATAGCAGTCTTGCAACACAAGAATTAACACAAGGAAATAATGTCAGAAAATGACCGTCTTCTGTAGCAATGAAGATGTTGAACTGGGTTTTGGATGGCACAAGTTCAAATTCACCTTCAACTGTAGACAATCATCCCCAGATGATTTGGGGCAGACAAGATCTTTTATCATTCACCTATCCTCACAGGGTTGTTGTCATGGTGATAAAATGGAGGTCCAAATGGAAATTGGTGTAAGATCTTTGAGAAAAGATGCATTTCAGTGTAATAAATAATTCATATTGGTTGATAGGTTTCCTGCATGTTTGTTTGTTTATTAACCATAGATGCTTCTGCTCTCACTGTCACGTCTCTGTGGACTGTTTATAAACATCATAATAAACAAAACTACAAAACATTGTAACATTAAATATTACATGAAGAGAGACTGAATAAAAAACCAGAATACTCCAGGGTGGAGGTGGGATCTTCTTCCTAGTCCAATAACAATTTCCAACATGGGGCACCCCATTGGGGCCCCAGACCAATCGACAGAGCTAGGTTTTAAGGCCCTTCCAGAAGCCCAAGAGATTGGGGGCAGATCTCATCTTGAGTGACATGATGTTCCAGAGGGTGGGAGCCACCGCAGAAAAGCCCTTCTCCTGAAATCTGCCAGCCAGAATTCATGGACTGATGGGGTCCATACCATTCCTCTTCTACATGTTTGTGAACCTGTGAGGTGGACCAGTCCAGTTGGGGTAAGACAGTTCCTCAAGTAGCCTGGAATGTTAGCTGCAAATGTCTCCATTCTGTGATGCAAGAATAGGCAATTGTACAGTGATGATTAATAATTGACAAGTGTTTTTGATAAATATTTGGGAACAAAGGTAGCAGAAATCCTATATAGCCAATAACTGAAACAATCAGTTTTAGAAATTTTTGAGTGCTCTAAATAAAAGGTAGATCTTAATACTGTAGATGGTTGACGAAACACTGATTGCTGGGTCGAGTAACACAGGTTATAAAATATTAATATAACACTTTAAAAGCATGCAATCATGTCAGTGCAAATAATTATGTCATATAATTAAATTGTGGCAGATTTTGGGAAAGGTTATAAATTTTTTAAATAAAAAACAATGATAGAATCGTAATATTTATTTTGGAAGCAAATCTATTTCTCTCTTAGGACAACATTTCAAATGGAAGAATCTGGAATTTTCCATTACAACAGCTCAAATCTTCTGGCTAATGTTACTACTCTTATAAATATGGAAGATTTTCTTGGTAGACAAGGAAGTAAAAGGATCATGAAGCACAGTAGGTTATAATAATTTAACTTGAGCATTACAGTTGTGAGGCAAAGTGAAAAGCTGGAAGTAACTAGTAGCAATTCATTATGGATTATATGTATCTGTGGCTTTCTTATGAATACACTCAAGCTAACTGAAGTTTTATCTTCAAGGCAATCATATATTTCTATTTCTCCTGTTTGTTATGCAACAAATCACACGATAATGTTAGCAGCGGGTGCTTTTTTGCAAATATAAAGAGACACAGCAATTGCAGATAATATGTTTGAGAGTTGTAGATATACTAAAAGTGATTCTCAGAAGTTTTATTGAAGGGTGTGAATTGAAAACATTTATATTTTTAAAAAAATCAAACCATTTCAACCATAGTTTTAGACAAAGGAGTATGTCTCTTGACTTCTAATATCAATCCAGTAGTTATAGGATGAAATGTGGTAGGACTCCTCAAATGTGGAGCCCATAAAAGATTTTTTTTTAAATTGTTTTAGACGCAGAACACCATGGGACTTTTTCATTGAACTAATCAACCCAGAGTTTTATTTGAGGCACAAATGTTTAGGCTCAAATGATCCTATTTTGTGTACATTACGCAAAGAGCCAGCTGTCTGGAAAAGGCTCTAATGTTGGGAAAGGTGAAAGGAAAAAAGAGAAGAGAATGACTGGTGGCAAGGTGGATGGACTCAGTTGCAGGGACAATTGGTGTACTGCTGGGAAATTTGAAAAAAACAGTTTAGGGATGGATTGTCATGGAGAAAATCTATCTATCTGGCTGCTAGGTGTTGGAAAATGACCTAACAGCATATTATCTTGACTAGAGAATTCTGGGAATTGAAGTCCATGCATTTTAAAGTTGCCAAGCTTGAGAAACCCTGCTTTAGAGCCACATTCCCCTGAAGATAGACATGGTTCACACCTAAACTGATATTTATATATCAGTCCTCAACATCAGATCTTGTGTTAGAGAGGATGAGAGATCCTTGTGTGGTGTATTGGTCTAATAAATATTGTTTGTTTATTTTATTTATTTATTCCCTGCCTTTAATATTTTTATAAATAACCTAAGGCAGTGAACATATAAGTTGCATTAACAGAGGGATTCAATCAAGATTGTGTGAAGTACTAATATCACTCTATGAAGCCTTAGTAAGACCACACCTAGAATACTGCAACCAGTTTTGGTCACCACACTATAACAAAGATGTTGAGACTCTAGAAAAAGTGCAGAGAAGAGCAACAAAGATGATTAGGGGACTGGAGGCTAAAACATATGAAGAATGGTTACAGGAACTGAACATGGCTAGTCTAGTGAAGAGAAGGACCAGGGGAGACATGATAGCAGTGTTCCAATATCTGAGGGGCTGTCACAGAGAGAAGGGGATCAACCTATTTTCCAAAGCACCTGAAGGCCAGACAAGGAATAACGGATAGAAAGTGATCAAGAAGAGATTCAACCTAGAAATTTTCTGACAGAGAGAACAAGATTGCCTTCAGAAGTTGTGGTAGCTTCATCACTGGAAGCTTTCAAGAAGAGACTGGACTGCCATCTGTCAGAAATGGTGTAGGATCTCCTGCTTGGGCAAGGGATTGGACTAGATGACCTACAAAGTTCCTTCCAACTCTGTTATTCTATTCTAAATATCCAACACACCTTCCTCCTTCCATTTTCCAGACAACAACAACCCTGTGAGGTGGGTTGGGCTGAATGTGAGAGACTGGTCCAAAGTCACCCAGCTCTCATGGCTAAGGTGGGACTTGAACTCATGGTGTCCTGATTTCTATCCTGGTGCCCTAACCACTAGACCAGGGGTAGGCAACCTTGGCTCTTTTATGACTCGTGGCCTTCAACTCCCAGAATTCCTGAGCCAGCCATGCTGGCTCAGGAATTCTGGGAGTTGAAGTCCACGAGTCATAAAAGAGCCAAGGTTGCCTACCCCTGCACTAGACCAAACTTTCTCTTTTTAAGTTATGCTCATTCCTGTTTATTGTCTTCTTTTGATAAACTGCTCAGAACTGTGATAGATTGGGGTGGCTTATTCTATAAATAAATAACCAATAAATAATTTGACTTAAAAAAAACTATCACAATCTCATATATGTTGTTTTCCTGAAGACATCAGTTTGATTTACTAATTAAATTTTCCCACAGTTTTGATCCTTCCCCAAAGGATGTTATCAATATAAAGAATCCTTTTGAACATTATTTTTAGAATCCACACACATTAATCTTTTAATCAAGTTAACATGGTTCTATTAACTATATTAATCAATTGATTCAAGTATTTGACCTTCTTGGCTGATTTGATTAAATCTAAATAATTGTGAGTCTAAAATACCATTCCCATAATAGGTCTCATTCGTCTTTGTCATCTGAGAAAAAATTTCTTTAGAGCAGTCACCTCATTATCCTTTAAAAAAAAAAGAATGGAGAAACCTTTTATAAAGTTAATAATGTAACATGGCTATTGTGAAACTATTTATATCAATCCGGTACGCAAGAGGCAAAATTGGTGATTAATTTGCTGCTATCCTGGTTAAATATTTCAAGGAGTAGTAAAATGGAATTGTTGAAGCCAATGTGATGACAGCATTAATCTGAGAACATCTTCAGCTGTGGTATTTTATTAAGGGGGAACCAGGATTTTAGTGGGAAATTGCTGCTGTGAAATGTTGTATCATCCTACATGGTGTTTGTTAGGCCAGGGCTTTTCAACCTGTGGTACGCGTACCACTTGTGGTACATTAATGAGTGGCAGGTGGTACGCAGCCCTGCCTAGCCAAGTGTAGTGGGAAAGGGAAAGAGCCAGCACAGGCAAAGACTTACAGTGAGAGAGTCCTCTGGAGCTGCAGATTTTACTTATGAATGGAGCCTTTTGGGGAGGCTGCCTTAGCCAGCAGCCAGTACTTACATTTTTTTTTCCTTCCTTAAGTGCCAGCTGGGCTCCTTACTTTCCTTTCTAGCCAGTAGCTAATTCTTAAAGGGGAAGTGCCTTTTTAAGCGAGTTCACTCAGCAGCTTGTCTTTTCTGTCTCTGGAGGCCTTTCCTTGTTTGATCAATATATGGAAGAGGGAAAATATGGGGGGGGGGTTCAAATTCTTCCTTCAGAAGGAGATGGGAATGAGAAAAAGGGAGGCAGGGGAGGGAGGGAGGGGGGGAGGGAAGGAAGTCCCGCCTTAGCAGTTGGCCACCAGCAGCTCTGCCATTGACTTTGCTTGTCAAAAGGTTGCAGAAGGGGATCACATGACCCTGGGACACTGTGACCATCATAAATATGAATCAGTTGCCAAGCATCCAAATATAAATCACATGACCCTGTTGCTGCAATGGTCATAAGTGTGAAAAATGGACATAAGTCATTTCAGTGCAATTGCAACTTTGAACAGGTTTTTTTTTTGTCACCAAGTTTTTGACACCTTGCTAGGTGGTACTTGAATATTGCCATATCCTAAAAGTGGTACAATCAGTAAAAAGGTTGAAAAGCCCTGTGTTAGGCTTTGGAAAGGAATACACCTGCGCGTTTGAATAAGTGAAAAACGTCCCTTTCCTTCCTTCCCATTTACAATCCTCAAAAACCTGAAAATTCTTCATCACAAAAGAGAAAGAATACCGCAGAATCTTATTGGTTCTCCAAATGAATCAAACTCCCTCTCTACCAAGTTGGAGGGTTGGCAAGATTTGAATCCTAAACAAAATGTGAGTAGTTTAAGGGATCCCAAAAGTGCTTCCCCCCCCCTCCCCAAAAGGCAACTGGGCTTTCTTGGTTTTCCCTTGAAGATGCTTTCCTGCTCATTCAAGAAGCTTCTTCAATTCTGAAGAAGCTTCTTGGATGAGAACTGAAATGAAGAAGCTTCTTGGATGAGAAGTGAAATGTTTTCAAAGCAAAAGAAATAAAGTCCAGTTGCCATTTTTGTTTTTAAAAAAAGCACCTTTGGGACAACCATGACCTGGATGACTGAGAATCTCCATAGACAGATTATGGGATGTACTTCTTTCCAATATTACTCTTATTTAATACAATAATTATTTCTTTTTAAATATATATTTTTTTTCGTGAAGATGAAATACAAAATACAAAATAAAAAACAAAACAAGAACTATAAACAAGACATACTATAAGGGGAAAAAAAAAGAGTGTATACAACTGTATATAACAAATATTAAATTAACAGTTAACATACAGTAAACATAACAGTAAACATACATGCCCTAGTTCTGGGGTAGGCAACCTTGGCTCTTTTATGACTTGTGGACTTCAACTCCCAGAATTCCTGAGCCAGCATAAAAGAGCCAAGGTTGCCTACCCCTGCCCTAGTTGAATGCTGATACCTATATCTCAAACAAATCTAATAGGTACCCCCCTTGCTCTATGATAGGTCTACAAATAGTTATATATTTTCCATCTATATTTGCTGAATTTTACATCACCTTCTCTTAGCAACTATCCCAAGTGTACAAATCTTCTGTCTGTCAATCAAGTTGACAATAATTTCTTATCATTCTCATCATTCCACACAGCAGTGCAGTTTGACACCAAAATTCCACAATGATTTTGCAAACATGAATGGAAATTCATGTTTTACAGAAGATTCGCGTTTTATTGAATTCATATCCTAAAGGTGCTTTTCCAAAAAAGGCAACTGGACTTTCTTAGTTTTTTTTTTTTTTTGAAACCATTTCATTTCTCATCCAAAAACTTAAAGAAGCTTCTTAGATGAGAAGTAAAATGTTTTCAAAGGAAAACAACAACAAGAAAGTCCAGTTGCCTTTTTTGGAAAAGCACCTTTGGGACAACCATGACTTGGATGATTGAGAATCTCCACAGATAGTGAATTCATATTTTACTGAAGAAGTACAACTGGATTGGAGCTGCCATTGTCTGTCCACTTTTGCCTTACAATTTGCCCATTTTGAGAGTGGGGTTGTTCCTGGGGGGGGGGATCCTTGGATGCTAAAAATTTGCCTTACACATATTCTAAAAACATAGGCACAGACCTTATTTCTTTATTGTTTAGTTCCTGAATTAACCATTTTCAACATATTGAACCATAAGTTCTCCAGAAAGTCTGGATTTGCAAAAGCTGTTAAACCGTGAAAACACTAATTGAAAGATGCCAAACTATTGCGCAAATGCAAATCCCTTCCACTGGCCAAGCAGGCTGGGACAGATGGGAATTGAAGTCCAAAACCTGTTTGGGGGGGGGAAACACCAGTTTGCTTATTCTGTTCTAGCCTGTAAGTGGCATCAAAACCCATGTTTTTGCTTCTGATTTCTCCATGGCAATTATGTTTGATTAGCAGCACACCCTGTTTTACTTCACAGTGTTGGAGCTGAATTCTAACTGAGGGTTTTATGAGTTAAGACGGACTTTGTATGAACACAAAAGAATCAAGGTGATTGGCTCGCCACAGAAAATTGCTATGCAGCTCCAGAGTTCTGAGTGTGCAAAATGGATTAACCCACTGAGAAACTGCAAACCTGTGATTTCGAAAGAGCATTAAAAACAATAGGAGGTGCCAGGGCTTTTTTTCTCATAGAACGCTCAGAACAGAGTTCCGGCACCTTTTTTGGATGGAACCTTGTAGGGTAGGCAAAGTGGGTTGTATGACATGTGTGAGTTCCGGCACCTTTTTTTTTTTTTTTTACAAAAAAAGCACTGGGAGGTGCAGTATATTTAAAATAATGGGCTGAAATGGAATTATTAAGAGGAAGAATGCTTTTTGTTTATTTATTTATTTACTTCATTCACTTGTGAAATGCCAAACTTCACCAGACTAAAGTCACTATTCTTCACACTTTCTTGCTTCCTCTTGAAACTTCATCAGTGGTATTTTAGAACTTCGAATCTTATCCTAGATGAAAACTAGGTGGGCTTCTGTAGAGTCTTTAGCTATTGTATGGGTATGTGTGCAACCTTAATATGATCTCTCATGAATGCAGACTACTTCATTCATTTCAATGAAAAGAAAGGACCTTTTCATCCCGAGTTTGTGGCAACCATTACAGGTTTCCCAAAGATGCTTTTCCAAAAGGCAACTGGACTTTCTGAAAAAGCTTCTTGGATGAGACGCAAAATGTCTTCAAGGAAAAACAAAGAAAGTCAGTTGCCTTTTGGAACAGCACCTTTGGGAAACCTGTAATGGTTGACATGTTGATGGTGACTTACTCTGCCTTCAGCTTAGAAATAGTTACAATTGTTGTACCTTGAAATATTCTGAGAAGTATTAATTTGGCTACTTCCTTCTCACTGAGTTATACACATCACATGTTGATTTTCTCTCTCTCTCCATTGCTTCTTGTCTCTAGAAGCCCGTGACCTGTTAAACAGGAATATTCTGAATAATGAAATGACTTTGAGGGCTTCTATTTTGGTTAGTTTTATTCCCATGATTGAAATGGATTGACCCATATGATAAGTTCAAATACTGAACCATATGCCAAATAAAGTGGCTCCTTGTGTGGGGCTGAGTAATTTTGGTTGTGACGAGATCTAATAAATAAATAAAACAGATTTTCCATTGATCTCTCCTTATGTGACAATACCACAATTAGAGTTCTGAAATAGCATTATCCAGAGAGACATGCAGAACCAAAAGATGTCCCAGTATTAGATTTCCAGCATTAGATTACTATTGGGTTTAGTCAGGAAGATGTATTTATAACAGTATTAATAACTGAAAGGAAAGATACAAACACATTTAAGGTCACCATGTGAAACTCTAAATGCTGTACCAAGAAACCAGGATTTTGGAGCTTTAACAAAGGAGAGGAATGTGGAGGCCCTACAGATATTAAGAGAAGGTATTGCTTAGATCTGGGATTGCCAACTAGATGTCCTACATCCAAACCTTTCTTCCATTAAGGTGCCAAAGAGGTGACATACAGATGATCCCTGTTCAGATTGATTAAAGATGATGGGTAAATTATCGCTAAAGAAGATGCAGGAATCATGGACCTAAGCCCTGTAGAACTTTATAGGCAGTAACTAGCACCTTTTATCTGGAAGTAAACAGATAACCAATGCAGCACTGGAAGTGTTGAGGTATCACTGCTATTGTGGGTCTCCCCCACCAGCATGTGGGCTATTGAGCTTTATACCAGAGAAAGTTCTAAGGAACCCCAAGGGTATCCCCAGGTAGAAATAATTCAGCATCAAATTAATAAGGGAAGGATTTCACTTTCTCAGAACGGTTATGACTGATGAACTTGGCAAAGCTAGACAAGATTTTTCCTTCTTCCTCACTCCAAAAACTTATAATATTGATATGCCCATATTACTGACCTTCTACAGATTATTGAGTTGATTTATTATAGACTGATGTTAGAAACCTGCTTGACTTTTGAAAAAAAAAATAGTCACATTAACAGATTGACCAGTTCAATTCCAACTTGAAATGTTTCAATGATATGCCTAGAATATTGAATTCTTCTTATTGAAGATCATCACACTATTAGCAAACATTTAAAATTATTCTGCCCAGAAGCATACAATTCAACGTTTATACCAATCAGACTTTGTGGAAAACTTTCCAAATGCTGAAATGTACAACATAATGTTCAGTAAATTTCCCGTGCATATGAGTCTCTTTGTCAATTGTGATGCCTATTAAAATAACCAGTGCTTCATTGCCCATTGTGTTTGAGTCCTTTGAGTTAATGATTTCCATTTCTGAAACAGCCTCTATTACAGTTTGCAAACATTGGGCTGGAGGGAAAAAAAGAAAAAGCTTAGAGTAGGAAATATTCAAGTGTTATATTGCTGATACCATACTGTTTAGTTTCAGTGTCAACGCTGCTAACATCGGATGTTCTTGCTTTGACAACAGATGGAAATGCAGCCATTTTTCTTTACTGTTTTTAGAGTTAGTTGATGCTGGGAAGGGGAATGTGGATGAGAGTCCAGCTAGTCATAACAATAATAACTCAGCCGTGGGAACCCAAGGTTATTGGGCCCAGAGTTGATAGAGTTTTGGTGGGCTGGAGAGCTGAGGAGAAAGCCCGCGCTTCAAGCTAATTGGGGAATGTAATTTATGACTGTTCATTGGAGGAGGGAATTGTGCTTTGTTACTTTGTATTCAGGGGAGGGGAATTTAGTTTTTGGTTTCGACTATGTAGTGCCGATGCTTTGTTTCTCGAATAAAAGATTCTTTAAGGTAAACAATGCCTCGAAGTTCTTTTGAAGAGTTTCATCTGTCGGAACCATGACATTCAGAGTGTTTTCTTCAGAATGAAAACCTAATTCTGCATTGATGTCATTAAAATCATTTCCTCTTTTACCGTCTACTCAAAAAGGTTTGCTTTGTGTGAAACTGAAGTCTTAGAAACATAGAATCATAGGGCTGGAAGGGACCTTGGAGGTCTTCTAGTCCAACCCTCTGCCCACGGCAGGAGGCCTTGTACCATCCCAGAACAATAGAGGTCCAATATTTTCTTGAAAACCTCCAGTGATGGAGCACCCACAACCCTAATTAATTGCTCTCATTGTCAGGAAATTTCTCCTTAGTTCCAGATTGGATCCCTCTCTTTAACAAGTTTCCACCCATTGCTTCTTGCCCTGCCTTCAGGTGCTTTGGAGAATAAGTCAGCTATTTTGTGACTGTCCCTCACTAATAGAAGATAACCATCCTTGTCTCCATTTTTTCATCATTTTCATCATTTTTTATAATACGAACCTATCAGTTTGATGAATTATACATTCAATATATGGTGAGTCGATGTTTCCCCACACAGAAAGACTTGTAACTCATGACCGTGGGGATGCTACAATGGTCCTAAGTGTGAAAAAAAATGTCACTTTTTTTCAGAGCCAGTATAAGTTTGAACAGTCACTAAGTTACATGTAAGCTGAGGACTTCCTGTATGTGGATTCTAGAATTCCCCACCCAGCTGCTCGCTGGAGAATTCTGGGAGTTGAATCCACACATTTTAAGCCACACATACCAAGGTTGAGACATCCTCTACTAGAGGATCTTCCCTACTCTCCCTTAGTGCTCTATCAGTAATCCAGCAATTTGCTATGGCCATCTCGCCAAGGCCAACTCGTCATGGTCATCTCAGCGCAGCCAACTTGCTGCAGCCAACTCGCCACAGCCAACTTGCCACGGGACAAAATTTATACTAATATTGAAGAAATAGTCGAATAGAGTCAGTAAAGGAAGGATGCCAAAGGAGGGGCAAAATGAAATGTGAATGACAAAAATTAAAATATTTTTTTAAATAATTTTAAATAATTAAATTGAATTGTTGAATTGTCCGGCAGTGAGTTGTCCCATGGCGAGTTGGCTGAGACGAGTTATCCTATTCTGACCTATAAACCTATGTGAATGGCTACAGTTCCCTTTACTGGCCTGTTTTTCGTGCTACTGTGCTTCTCCCTTCAGTAGCTCAAGCAGAATCAGGGGAAAGGGCAATTGAGCACGTGCAGACATCAGCTGATGTTTTCCCCCAGCTGCTAGAATGAAGTGAAGTAATGTGACCACTTGAGACATTTAGAAATGAGGAAATGCATTAGCTTCCAGGCCATGCTTTGCTCAAAGCACCATTAAAGAGAAGCACCCTTTTAAAGTCTTCTTCATTAATGCTGCTTAATGCTTGTTTTTAGCTTGACTGTCTTGCATTAAAATGTCATCCCTCTATGTGGCTGTGGGTCTAATAGCAGCATGATAAAACTGGCACCCACAAAGATTTAATCCTTCTGTTCCTTTGACTCACCATGCTAGTAGAGACAATGTGTCAATTCATGCGGTAATATATGCATATTAATTAGTATGAGTGGGAAAATATATTTTGTTTTGGAATGATTCCTACAGAAGAGACCTGTGTAAATTGTGATGCACCAAAAGCAGTCTTCGAAGAGATTGATAAGCCTTCTCTTTACGATGATATCTGCTTAGGATTTCAGTAACAGAGAATTTGTCAAGCATGTGACAGATCCAAATACATGAGCTACTGAGTTTTATTAACTCCGTAAGGGTTATGGATTGCCCATAAATTGGGAGCTCAACCCAAAGTATGTAGAAATGGACTGAGCTTATTCTACATTCACTGAAGATTGAAGGTGTAATCTCAGAAGTGCCTTAAATTATAAATTTGAAAGAGGGGGAAGCAAGGAAAAGATTGCGTATGAATGCAGTATGAAAATCACAATGCTTAAAAATGGAGCATTTTGTAGGACAAAAATGCAGAGTGTTCTATTTTATTTGCCATCCTCATCCTAGAAGCCAATATAAAGGATAATCATATTTGGGTCTGCTTTCTCATTTGGCTTGGTATTTTGAGAAATAGCACGATAGCTTGGTAACACGTAATCTTCTATGGAAAATGGATAATCTTCCCAGTAATTTTCAAGGTTAAGTGAAGGTAACCCTCTAGGTTTGGAAGGTCAAAAGTTATGAAAGGAAACAAACGATTGAAAATATATCTGGATATTTTTTTTTAGAAGAAACAACTGTATGGTAGATAAGCCCCTCATGCACTAGTTTCTCCTGCTACCAAAAGATCCTATTTGAGGGTT
Organism: Azemiops feae; assembly: GCA_023970755.1. Lineage (NCBI taxonomy): Eukaryota > Metazoa > Chordata > Lepidosauria > Squamata > Viperidae > Azemiops > Azemiops feae. The sequence goes on along the minus strand of JALGBA010000178.1, from coordinate 100,280 downwards.
AAGCTCAATAGGTTTTCCAGCATTAACCATCTGATATTATTTTGAAGGAATGTTAAGAGCAGGAGAATTCTAATGATTTGATCCTTTGGCCCACTGAGATATTTGCTATTGTCTTATGCTGGTAGTTATGGACATCCATCATCCAAGCATTGTTCCAATTTTCTGAAGTTTCACAGTTAGAGTTCCCAAACCTATAGTATCATGAAAACCAGGCAAGCTGTAAGACCCAAGATACCTTAAAATGCTGGATTATGCTCATTATGGCTTTGTAATGTTGGAGAAAAAGAAAGATATATACAGTATAACAAGTCCTATGTGATACTTCAGATTCATCATTGAAGCAACCATACCTGGAAATGGACATAGCTACTTTAATGAGTCATGAACAGGAGTTGTCTTTGCATTCCAAACCAGATCCAAAGCAACACGCATCCGAAAGTGATATTCCTCACATTTTCAAGAAAATGAGGTTGAAATCTGAAACACACTTACTACAGCTATGCAAAAAAAGGGATATTTAAATAAAAACTTCCTTAGCTGCTCATTTGTGCAATGTATCTTGGAGGGATGGAAAGAGATAGAGAAAAATTACTGGATTTCATTGATTGCAAGATCTCAAAGTTTCTTGCAAGTTTCTTCTTTTGGATAGATGGAAAGAGGATAGAATGAATTACAGAGCCAGTGGGTATACCTGAAGGGCGCACAAGCTCAGCTGGGGTGCCAGGAGGGGGAAGAGGAGGAAAGTGAGGAAGAAGAGGAGGAGGAGGAAGAAGTAGCAGGAGAAGGAGTAGCCAATTGCAAGGGCAGCCGCCAGAGGACTTTGCACTGAGCAAGACAGTTTCTGTCCAGTCACTCTCCCTCCCCTGCCCAGGCCCGTTGCAGTCTCGCCTCATGCCCAGAGGTGGAAGACATGCCTTCAGCGTGCCTCCAGCTGTGTGGCCCGGTACCATCCGCAGACCGGGGGTTGGGGACCCCTGCACTAGATAGTCCCAAAGAAAGGATAACACATGTTTGCTATCTAGGGATGGTCAAGAATTTTGCAGCCCAGATCTTCTTGAGTGGGGATGAGACTTCCCTGACCTGAAGACCAAATGAACAAACTTTCAGCCCACTTACTCCCACAAAGAATTGCTGAAGGCTTTGAGAAAACTATGGGTGCATCTAGACAAGTGAAATCTCGAAATCCAGAGATTCCCCCCCCCCTCTCCCATTAAAAATATAAAACAAGATGTCTGTGATTGTATGCCACACTTAGGAGATACTGGAATCACCATTATGGTGAAGAGTGGCTGGAAGAGTTTCAAGATGGGGCTTTGGGAGAAGAACATTAACCCTTTGATTTCCACTTCAAATGTGAGAGATTGTGAGCAGGCTGAGAAAGAAATGGAGACATAGACCATTAATAAATAGGGGAGTAGTTTGCTACTAGCTTCTTTCATTGATAGCAGTTGAGTCCAGGCTACAAACAGCCCATAAAGAAGAGATTTTTAAAAATTCAAAGACTCTAACATAACAAATTCTCTAATAAAAGAGGGCTTGAGGTTCCTATTACAGATTCATGGTTTAACAAGCCTCCCTTCCTAATTCTTGCATTAAAGCAGTTTGAATGCTACTTCCTTGTTGGGGTCTTCTGGTATCCATCACAACTTTATGCAGCCTCCTCCGCTTGAGGACAGGTTTTCCCAGATTAAAAAGAATTCCCAATTGATTGTTTATTCTGATTGACAATTCTTATTAAAGATGAAATGGCTGTCTTTGCTAAGTATTATTGATTATCAATTTGACAATGGTTTTAAATGGTTCAACTTATATTTGATGCATTTTATAAGCACTACTAATAAAATATTCTTTTGACAATTCTTATTTATGCTCCACTGTTGTAAATCTATTTTCTCTTGGTTATTTTCCCCCTCTTTTTCTGTGTTTTCTTGGTTGTACTTGGTGGTGGTTGGTGGTGGTGAATGAGGAAGAAGAAGAAGAAGAAGAAGAAGAAGAAGAAGAAGAAGAAGAAGAAGAAGAAGAAGAAGAAGAAGAAGAAGAAGAAGAAGAAGAAGAAGAAGAAGAAGAAGAAGAAGAAGAAGAAGAAAGGAGGAGAAGAGGAGGAAGAAGAAGAAGAAGAAGAAGAAGAAGGGGAAGAAGAAGAAGAAGAAGAAGAAGAAGAAGAAGAAGAAGAAGAAGAAGAAGAAGAAGAAGAAGAAGAAGAAGAAGAAGAAGAAGAAGAAGAAGGAGGAGGAGGAGGAGGAGGAGGAGGAGAAAGGACTGAACAATGTGTGGGAACTACTATCAAGTAAAGAAGCACATTTGATCATCTCCTTTCTTATCTGCTCCTCCCATCACCCTAAAACGAATGGCAAAGCTTGCTAGAAGAGTTTGCAGAGAAGAAATTAAAGTTGTTAAACTATTTAGGTGGGTCAAGACTCTCTAATTTTCACATCTGAACTCTTGCACAGTGGGCAGGAATTACTGAGACCATTGTCCAAACAAACACAAGCTTTATATAAAATATGGAGGAGGATCCTTATTGTAATTCAGATTGGATTTCTGGGAGGGTTGCCTCTTTCAGTGATGTAAAACATCAGTGCTTTGAAAACATTTCAAAGGAACTTAAGCTTGACTGCGATTTGAGAGAGCTAACCCGGTTTTCTTCTTTCTCCTCTTATGTATCTAAGATTTAACAAAAAGCTTTTACAAAAACAGTTCTTTGAAAGCAAACTTGAACTCTCTTCCTCTCATGCCTTGTTTTTTTTTTTTTTGCTTTATTTGTAAAAGTTTGCATAAGGGAAAAAGAGAAAGTCTTGTGATGAAGGGAGAAAGCATATCCTGAATATTCGCAGAGCTGAATTCTTACACTACTAATGACGGGGGTCATAACTTTTTCTCCCAACAATTTGGGTCCTCGTTTTACTGACCTCAAAGGATAGAAGGCTGAGTCAACCTTGAGCCGATCAGGATCGAACTCCAGGCCATGGGCAGAGTTTGCTTTCAATATTACATTCTAACAATCTGAGGACCCAGATTATTGGGGGCAATATGCTGACTCTGTAAACCGCTTAGAGAGGGCTGTAAAGCATTATGAAGTGGTAAATAAGTCTAAATGCTATTGCTATTGCTATTTTGTGTGGTGATGTGGACAATGGGTAGAGAATCTCACATTATTAGTCCCAAACAGTTCAAATCTTGCGATATTTGGCGCCATATAAGATTTCTTCCATTTTTAAATACATACACATAGATAGATAGATATTCTGTGGTCTCCTGGATGCAGTCCAGTAGAAAGTGGCATGCAGACACTATGTTGTGCATTTTTGCTATGCAATGAGCATGATTTGTAAGCAGAATCTTCTATGTTACATCCTTTGAATTACCATTGGAAGCATCCTAGGAGTAAACTACACAAACGTGTTAAACAAATAAAATTCTGTGATTACCTTATCATGATTAAGACTGAGCTGCGCAAGAACAAAGAAGAGTTTTAATTATTTCCTAAACGTTTTTTTTTGAGAATCCAATCCTTTGTGGAGTCCTGGACAAGGTGTCTTTGTTAGGAAAAGGTATTTGTCTGCCCTCAAACTCATCAGCTGCTTGGGTTTTAACTATCTATTCTGTCTGCAAGAACTTCTCTGGAACAATTTCTAAATATTGAATTAAGTCCTCTGTTCAACGCTTTTGCTTTTTTGTACCTTGCTCTTCTTTTATGCAGGATTATTGAGAAGGCATATGGATTCCATTTCAATGTGTGTACATTGATGTCAATGGGACTTTATTCCCAGACAGCATACACTGCTGTGCCATATGAAACTCAAACTGGTATTCGCACATCTCAGTTTAGGCTTGCAAAGACCTCTCCAAGTTACAAATCAAAAGCCACTAGTTCATTTCTGTTGCCTGTAGGACTGCACACAAGTGAGTCAAGTGAAATATTTGCCTTCTGACATGATAAATTTCTCCTTCAAGTTTCCCTGGTACTGCCTCACTCATACTTATGTTTTCTTGAGCACGCAATGGAAATGTTTCATCTGTTCTTGTTATTTATTTATTTTTTTCTTAGCCTTTTGTCATGCTTGTATTTTGTTTGGTTTTATGATATACCACACAGAGTCAGTTTGGAGTTGGATGGTGTTAAATAAAACTTTCCCCCAAACTTCTCAGCCTATTCCACCATCCTGGTGTTTGTTAGTGGTCTCTCCTTAATATCTTTTATAGAGGGAGCATGGCGCTCACAAAGTTAGAATGCTGGCAATTGACAGCCTCACATCCAGGACCTGTTTGTGCTGCAGGATGGACTGAGATCCCACCACATGCTCCAACTCCCAAAAATTTGAAAGTCAGCAACTATAAGTAGATAACTGGATACCACTTCACTGGGATGTGGAAGGAGCCCCCAACTGAGTATCCCTCAGGCAATGGTGATGCCAATGGCAAATCATTTCACCACGGAAGCACTTCTTAAAATTCATCTTCAAAGAAGCATCAGTTCAGGAGAGTAGGTGAAAAATGAAATAACCACAGTAACAACCAAATTGTCTGCTTTGGATGGAATTTGTTGATATCTTCTTTCTGGGAAACAATGCAGCTAAAAGGGTAAGGTCTAGAAAAAGAAGGGTTTTCTCGCTTGTTTTGTTCTCACACATGTAGTCTGTGCAGATTATTCCAAAGATGCATGCAAAGTTCATGCAGACATACTCTAGAATGTCTCTCACCAATATCTATGCAATTATTATTACTAAAAAGTTATCTGTAATTGCTGAGAAATGGTCCTCCAATGTGCAGGATAGATAGTGGTTTTATATATATAGATATAGATGATAGATATAGATATAGATATAGATATAGATAGATATAGATACAGATATAGATATATAGCTAGAAAAGATGAAAGATGAACTGGAGAGGGAACAGCTTGCTCAGGCTCCTTAGAGCATATAATGTTAATTATATTAAAAGATATTATTATGTAGCATATATTTTTTCTTATCTGGTACCTTTTTATTATGCGGATTTCTGTCTAGCCCGCTTGCTGGCGCCATGAAAAGACAGCTCCTGCCATGCAGTAGTACACATGGCAGCATTTTGTTGCAAATCATAAAAATGCATTTGAATTTTCTTCTTTTACAGATTTCAAATGGGGAATTTCAGAATGGAGACTGAATTGATGGTACGAGCCAGTTAATTTATTCAAGGCAGTGGCAATACGTTCTGAGATCAAAAAAATATATGCTGGAAATGCAGCATGAAGCCTCTATTTCTCTGAAAGGGTCATTATTTTGATTCAGAAATAGAAATTCCCCCACTAGTGTCCGTGTGTGTGTATTTGTGTGCACACATACACCCCCCCACACACACACACATTCACACACAGAGAGAAAAGTGTGGGAGAGATAAAGAGGAAAGCAGTGATTAAATTTTAAAATAGATTCTCTCTGTGATGGGAGAGAAGCAGTGATATAAAGATCTGTCTTTGACAAGACCGATCTCAGACAAATAGATGGAAAAGATTTTTGCAGATTCATTGGGAAGCAGGGGTTTAAAGGAAGAATGTCAAATAAAAGCATGACCTGGGATGCATTCTTCTTTTATTTATCTGCTTGGTATTGAATGATTCCAGTATTCCAATATTTAACTATTAACGTCTTTCTGCTTTATCTATAAATAAAAACACAGCCGCAAAATACTTGATGGCCTGCTACATTTATTTTTTAAAAAATACTTTATTCCCCTTACTCTCCCATGCACTTTTTCAGGTTTCTGTTAAAACTGGAATTTGAGAAAGTATTCTCCAAGGGGATGCTGAGATTACAATTTTCATTTCTTTCTGCCATTTCAGTTCAGTAAACTGTGTATTACATTGCACGTGTTTGCTTGCAGGTATCACATCCTTCCTACTTAACTTCCTACCTACTAAAGAGAGGATTAACATTCTCCAAAACAATTGAGGGCAAGACAAGAAACAATGGGTGGGAAGTTTGTCAAAGAGAGAGCCAACCTGGAATTAAGAAGGAAAGTCCTGGCACTGAAAGCAATTAATCAATGGAAGAGTTTGCCTCCCCGTTGTGGGAGTTGAGTGAATTCATCACGTGGACTGGTTGATTTTACTTTTCTTCTTTGCTTCCCAGTTCTCCTCCACAATGTTTGTTTACTCTTATAATAATTGTGCAGCTGGATAGATCTACTGTGTCTTCCAAAACATTTGGACAAGGAACAAAGCTTCTGTATTCCCCTCCATGTAGAGATAGAGGAGGACCTATGCAGCTTTTTTTTTTTTTTTTTTGCTGGAACACATTTTGCAATTCATGCATGATTTGCAGAGGATTTGGCAGAGGTTATTCCTTTCTGTATATGCTCCGTAGCCCCTCTACACATAAAGATGACAATCCCATCACATTGATGACATGTCAAAAATCTGATTTCCAAGGTCAACCAACTTGATAATGTCTCTATTCCTTCAGGGCATTAGAAGCCATGGAGCATATCCATGTTTGGGTTGGATGTTTCACCCAGTGTAAAACAGCCTACCATTTGAGTGGTTGTGTACTGCTACTAGTAAACAGGGATTTATTAGTGCATGAAGGTTTTCTTCATTGTGGCATTCTTGCTATGAAATTTCCTCCCATTGTTGGTATATCAGGCATTGCCATCATTTTCAGTAATTGCTGAAGATGCATCTCTTTATCCAGGGATCCCATAGCTGTAGCTTTTGCATATTTATTTATTTCATTTCTACCTTGCTGCAAATCCTGGAGGACTCTTGGCAGTTTCACAAAAATATATAAACCATTAAAAAGTTCACAATCCTGCTTTAAAATGAATAAGAACATGGCAGTATACAAGCCTTGCCTCATCCAAACAACATCATTTCTTGAATCCCATCTGGAAAACTTTATTTTTAACTGCTTTGAAATATCTAGCTAACCTTGTCCATTAGACAGAAAGTTCCCAGACTACTACTACTACTACTACTACTACTACTACTACTACTACTACTACTACTTCTTCTTCTTCTTCTTCTTCTTCTTCTTCTTCTTCTTCTTCTTCTTCTTCTTCTTCTTCTTCTTCTTCTTCTTCTTCTTCTTCTTCTTCTTCTTCTTCTTCTTCTTCTTCTTCTTCTTCTTCTTCTTCTTCTTCTTCTGCTCCTCCTCCTTCTCCTCCTTCTCCTCCTCCTCCTCCTCCTCCTCCTTGCATTATATGGGATGCTGGCAAGCAGTAAAGTATCAGGACATACATTTGGGGGTTCATTTAAGAACAAAAACAGATTATTTTTGCTTTCAGACATCTATGAGGTTTCAAGTTCACCCTTCCCCTATTTATTTTCACCAAAAGAAGTTTTACAGCACTAGTTTTCTCAGCAAGAATATGAGTGTATGATTTTTGTTGTTGCCTTTGGAATTTCTCTTTTTATTTCTTCATCTCCCCAGCTGAGGCTACATCCTTGGGGAGATTGCTAAGAAATCTCGCACCCAAGTAGTAACTCTGCAGAACCCAATTCTGCTTAACATTTTAGAACAGGGGTCTTCAAACTTGGCCCTTTTATGACTTGTAGACTTCAACTCCCAGAATTCCTCAGCCAGGCACGCTGGAAGTCATAAAAGGGCCAAATTTGAAGACCCCTGTTTTAGAAGATCAGCCTATGTGCTATCACTTGCTTTTACATTCCCATAAATTAGCATGGCAGTGAATCTCTGAAACAAACTGCACATTTTATTAGAAAATGGTTTCTTTTATTTATTTATTGTATTGTATGGCCAATAAATTCCACAGTACAGTCCCGGGTTCTACTGTAATATTGCACTGGGGAATAGATTGGAAAGGTGGAAAATAGCTGGTGATGGCAATAAAGAATTGAGAAATTGTTATCCTTGATTTACAACTGTTGTTGGGATCATAAATCTGGTCATCAGTTATTATGGTAATAAGTCAAAGCACTTATGCGACTGGAAGTAACTTTCCAGCCTTTTTCATGAAGGCTGTTAAGCAAATATCATGGTCATTAAGTGAATGCTACAGTCATTAAGCAAACACTACAGTCGTTAAGCAAACTCATTCATTTGAATGGATGATTTTTGCCAGAAAGTGGCAAAAAATACTGAAAACTGGTAAAACCTTGTGAATCGTGGTCACTTGATCATGGAATTCTGCAATGGGTCCTACAGCTGACTGCTTGACATGTGGTCATGTTACTGGGGGGATGGCACAACCAATCACCAGAAGTGCTTTCTTAGCTGCCGTAACTTTGAACGAACAGTTGTAAAATGACCTGTCATAAGTCGAGGACTACCTTTAGCAGAGCAGAAAAGAGGACATGGTGAATTTGACCCTGCCAATGATCTCCACATCCCTGGTGGATTACACGATCCTTTTCAGCATTTTAGATGACGCCACCCCTTCTTCTCTGCTCTGCTATGGCACTTGCTTGATCAAGATGTGGAAAATCAACAATTTAATGCAAGCACAAGCGGAGTTGTAATTTGAACAGGCCAATGCCTGGAAAGGACTCAATAAAAAATGCCTTCCTCTCCCTCTTCTAGGAAGAGCCAGGAGCTTTTTGAATTTTAAAGGAGATGAAATTACAGCACAGCTTTTTGATATCTCAGATTCTGAAAGGTATCATGCCACTCATCCATGATGCCAGCAGGTGAGGTATTTACTACCATGTAGCATGAAATTTTGAACGTAATAATTTCTACATCTTGTCTAGCTTATCAGACAAGAGCTTTCGAAAAGCAGAAGATGTTGTTTCTACAGGAAGCTACAGAGACACCAAGCAACTCCATCCAGGGGGAATTGATTATAGTAGAGGTATTTAAATACTACAAGGTATTAGAGCTTCCATTATTCTGCTGCCAACCAAGATTATTAACACACTCACTTTGCTTCAGATCAGCAATTAGGGAATAAAGAGTGGGGAGGTAGATTTGTCCAGAATAATTCAGAGATAGATATTGTTGTTTGCAAAGCACACCTTCAGACGTTAAAGATCTTTCAACTCTAAGATTATGATAGGAATAGGATTATTGTTTCTTTCAAAGTAGGATCTTGTGTTAAGTCAAAGATTTTCTGAATTTCAATTTGGAAAAAAAAAACGGGGAAGGCAAAACTGTCCCCAACAGAGCAGTATTTATCATCACCAAGTCAGCTTTTACCAGAAATATGGGATCCAGTCTTTGAATGGTTTGGGGAAAATGAGGTTCAGATAGAAAATTACAGGGTGAGTTAGCAGGCAATCATTCTTTTTTATCCAATTTATCTCATAGAATTGTTGTGAAGATAAAATGAAACAACACTCTGGAAAAAGATAGGAAATTAAGGAAGGAAGGAAGGAAGGAAGGAAGGAAGGAAGGAAGGAAGGAAGGAAGGAAGGAAGGAAGGAAGGAAGGAAGGAAGGAAGGAAGGAAGGAAGGAAGGAAAACTACAAAGCTTTCTTTATTATTTGATTTGTTTCTCTTAAAGTGCCTCTAGCAACCACTTTAAGAAATGTAAATCCATATATGTCAGCTCTTGGTGGGTGAGAAAGAAAAGATAGTATGTCAGATGGATGTTTCGGTCTGTTTTTTGTAAAAGGACTGTTAACCTTTCAGTTAAGCAATTTGAGTGAAAGAAGTTCAAACAATTCACAGAACCACCACTTCAATGAATTTACTAATAAATGAGGACTGGAATTTTGCTTATTCTGCTTTCAAGATTTTGTATTCTTCTTGTATCCCTTTATAGCATTCATTGCAATTCTACTATTTGATCTCTCATGATTATTCCATACAAATTTCTAAAATATTCCTGATACCATTGCCTCATTTGAATTTCTGTTTGCCCTCTTCACCCATTTCTAGAATAAAAACTCATTTCTCTTAAAAATTCACAGTAGTTTTCTGCCTTTTTAATCTTAACATTTCTTCGTTTGTACAATTCTTTGAACCACAGACTAACCAATGGTTAAATATAGCGCTATCAAATATGGGCTGTAAAAATCCACATTATTGTATTGAGAGTGATGTCTTTGGAGATTCGTTGAAACTAGGACAAATTATCAGAGCAACTTTGCAGCTCGAAGGATAGAAAATCACAAAGTTATGTGACTTAGGCCAAGAATTGATTCTATCAATACGATAGGCAAATCTTATTTTTGAAAAAGCTCCAGGGGACTCATTAATTACTATGATGAAGGCTTTTTATTATTTTATTTATTTATTTATATTTCATGTGTCTAGACCATCTAGCTCCCTTGAGGGAGGGTTTTTATATTTTCAGAAACAGAAAGTTACATACCTATCTTTGAATTATCATCAGAGTGTTCTTTCTGGCTAAGTTCTGAACTGTTGGTATCATTGTATCAGACAGCAATGTGAAGATGGTTTGGCATTTATGAGCCATCTGTCTTTCAAACCAAGCTTGGCTGTTGGTGGCATCCATATAATTTGCTTGGCAGATAAAAAATAAGAACTGGAGAATATGATATTACCCCTGTTAAGAGGGTAGGCTATAATGACATTCTGCTTGATTTACAGAGACACCATCACATTCTTTTAAGAATACAAAGATTTCTATATTTCTATAGGATCGGTGGTGGTGCAGTGGTTAGAATGCAGTATTACCACTAATTCAGCTCACTGTCAGGAGTTCGATCCTCACCGGCTCAAGGTTGACTTGGCCTTCCATTCTTCCAAGTTCAGTAAAATGAGGACCCAGATTGTTGGGGGCAATATGCTGACTCTGTAAATTGCTTAGAGGGTGCTGTAAATCACAATGAAGTGATATATAAATCTAAGTACTACTGTTATATTTCCTTATACTTCAAACATCATGAGCCATTTAATCCCTCTACACCAACTGCATAGCCACTGGTTTTGTGAAGTCATCCAAAAATAATTTTCTTATTTCCCTTTTTAATGAGTTCCCAGGGGGAGTAGGAAGCACCAGATTTGGAGAAAATAAATATTGCATTGTACTTCCCTGATTCATATTTATAAAAATAATTTTGACTATTTAATGCTGTTTAAAGAGAAAAATACATCTTAAAGTGAAGCTAGAAGAGAACCTGAAGCACTAGAAACAAAAGACAGTCTGGGGCATTACAAAGGAAAGACAGGCATATACAAGGCTGATCATTGTGTCTACTATCCATAGGAATAAATCACAGCATAGTTTATTTCCGTTTTGCTCCTGTTATCTTCATGTAGTTCAATAACAATGGGCTCTTCTGTAGCTCCAAAGGATCTTTGAGGGAAAACTCAAAATCAAAATCAGAGGTGGTGGCTTTCCCACCTGACCTTAATATATATTATATTACCAATTAACCTAAGTTCAGAACTTTAGCTTGTTGGAGATTAGTCTACAATACAGATAAATCCAATGAGGGTTTAGTAGTATCTGTTAATGCTTTTTTAAAAAGTATTTTAAACTCCATTCCTATGTAGAACAATATCAAACAAAGCCATTTTTCCTCCACCTATTTGTTCATCTTTTTTAAAAAAATAATAATAATAATCACACTATATTTTGAACAATGGGTCATTCAGCTGGATGACTGTTAAGTCACACCATAAGACCTTTCCTCCTTTAACTATGACCAATTTCTCTCTAGAGTTTCCAGCATTTAGCAAAATGTCATCCCTTCAAAGTCATTCATCCCGATACAGCATAAAATGCCACAAGCACAATGCAAAAATCATGCATTACCTATAGTTAGTCACAGCATGACTATTGACATTTCAGCTCCGGGTGATCAAATGTCAGGGCAGGGCAGTTGTTATCTCTGCAAATGACAGGATCCAGCTCCCCCACTGTTACTCCAATTTTCACACTGGGTTGTACTAAAACCATTCAGTCACAGATCGTACCAAAGATGGCAATAACACCTATGATATTTATATGGGTAATGGATCAGCATGATATTTGTGAAGGCAGAAGGATCTTAAGAATGCTAGCTAATAATGTCCAAAGTAAAGTACTGAGAGGGAGGAGCAGAAACAGACCAAATTGGGACAGGTAACAAGGTTTTTTCTTTTCTTTTAACAACCCTGTAATCCCTTGCATCGGGGTGGAACCAATGTAACTGAACAGAGCTGAGCATTTACTGGGTGGATGCCCTTCCTGAGACCTATGCAGAGCTCACAGCAGATATTTTCCCTTTGCACCCAGACAGCGAAATATCTGCCACTAGTTAGGATCGAACTCACACCTTCTTATTGTGAGGCGAGAGCTCCACCTCTAGGCCATCTTGCTGCTTGGGACAGGTAACAAGGTTAAACTATGGAAATTCAAATTTTCAGTGACCACATAAGAGTTCAACTTAATTTGGTCTGATTGCATTGCATTGGATTGGATTATAGGCAGACAAGACACAGAGAACCAAACAAAGGATAGATGTGCTGCTGTTGGCCACTGGTAAGATGGTGGCTCTTTATTAGATGAATAACCCCAAGTACACTCATCATCAATTTTATCACTTGAGGAAAGGATGTGCAGCAATCAAAGGACATATTAGCTTCACAAGAACTGTTCTAGATGGCTTACCTTTAGTAGAGCAAAACAAGTCAAATGGAACCTCTGAACTACCGTCACTGAATAATGTGATGGTCGGATAAAGTACCAAATTGAATATGAAGAAAGCAACATCCATTAGCCTTGTGTGTCACAATTTCACTCTCAGAGTAGCACACATTGCAAGGTTATTGTGAGATAAATGAAAGGACTGGATGGGAGGAACCATGAGTTCCAGAGATACTGCAGGATTGGGGTGGAGATAGCAGTCCACAAACATGGCGAGAACTAGCAATGGTGCACAAAAGATTATATAGTATACTGAAGATTAATTTTGGAATCAAAGACTAAGGAAGAAGTCAGGACTAAAGAATATGGACACACATCAATGCTCAAGCAAGACTATTCTGGAAGCTTTATTCCAGAGGAAGACACATCTTGAATCAGATAAGGGCCACTAGTTCAGATATAATAATCTGCCAGTGATATTCAGTGCTCATGTTCCAGACAGTTGCATAAAGTCCTCTCAATGGCTTGTTGAGCAATGGTGAGTGACGTACATGAGTAATTATGTGTCACAAGTATATAAAAAGGTTTTTCTATGGCCTTATTGTTCCTTCTATAACAAGAGGCAACTAGGGTTCCCAAGCACCCGGCCCAGAGCTCCAGTGCAATGGGGCAAAAAGAGTAGTGTGGCACTTTTCAGGCTGCCAATTTTATTATTATCTGTCATGGCTGCTGCTGGCACCATCTTTACTTTGCTATAGAAACTATTAAGGGAGCTGGGGGCCACAGGTCTCTCTAATGTCATTCTCAGCTATTGTTCCAAGTTGTTATTTCCCTTAATGAATAGGACAAGATCCATTAGTGGTGCTCAAATTATGTCTCACAACTTGGAAACAGAGCTTTGATCCACAATGTTGGAAATAACTTTTCCATATATCCCATATATTCCCATATTGCACGGTGATATTAAAATGGAAGAGAAAAAAGACTTGCAACTGGCTACTCTGAGAATTAAAAGGACATTTGAGATTTGAGATCATTCTAGGCTTGGGGATATTAGAGTTCGGAACAACTACTATAAGAAGTTGAAATTGTTATTGGAACAAGACGAGACCACAATGCTTACTCAGAACAATAATAAAAAAAACCATGAACAGTTTATTTGATCAACCTTTCTGTACAGTCGGTAAATCTTTCTGTACACATTTACAGCCTGCAAACAACTTTCTAAATTCAGAAATGGGTTTTTAAAGAGCACTGAATACGATCGATAAACTTTCCAGCATTAACATTTGTATGTTACTTTTATATCTTCTGTTCTCCAGGGGCGAAAAGGAGTGAGGCCCCTTTAAGGAAAAGGTGGAAGAGACAGGATCAGAAAAAGGAAAGGAGGTGAGGTTGTCGTGCAGGAATACAAGCTAATTTGAGGGCTAATCCACATGGAGCTTCGTTTCCATTTGTCCTGTTTGCTATTGTTCACTCCCTAGAGACTAAAATGAAAGATCTGTAACTTGAACTGGCCACGAACGACGAGTATATATCGGAGGTGGTGACCCTTTGAGAGCTGTATGCAACGAAATTTCATTTTGATGTATGCCGATTGGTGTACATTCAAAGTGATAATAAAGTTGTTGTTGTTGTTGTTTAAATGACGGTGATGCAGCAACATTTAATGCCTAGTGTGGCAAGACGTGCTTTTAAAAATGCTATTTGTCCATCAGCCTGTGATAGTCCTGGGAACTCTATGCAAAGTTGAAATTGTTCCTTGCTTAACACTGAAAATTAATGACGAGAATATATGGGAAGAACTTCTTCTCCAAACTTGTGCTTATTTGTCTAATTTTTGATAGATCGTGCCCCCATAACCCAAAGGGAAAAAAATAGATTGAAGGCATAAAATAATAATTTGACACCTTTAATTGGATATTTTCTTCTAAAAACATGTAATGAATTTTTGTTTAAAAGATTAGCATGTGCTATTTTCCCTACAGGGGAGGTGAGATAGCTCAGTGGTTAAAGACACTGGGCTTGTCAGCTGGAAAGCCAACAGTCCAGGTTCGAGCCCTGAGTGCTGCACGACAGGGTGAGCTCTTGTTACTCACCCCAGCTCTTGCCAACCTAGCAATTCTAAAGCATGCAAAGGCGAGTAGATAAATAGGCACCACTTTGGTTGGAAGGTTACTGTATTCCATTCTTTCATGCTGGGCACATAATGACAGAGATGTCTCTCAGACAATGAAGGCTCCCTTGGCTGAGAATCGGACATGAGCATTGCCCACTTGTGTTGGTAACAACCAAACCGGGGAAACCTTTAAGCCTTTTTTAAATTCTGCTTTCCCTACAACATTTTTTTCTTGTTAGGCATAAGTAGTACATCACTATTTTATGCATTAGAGTTCCCTGCATTTCCTTCCTTCCTTCCTTCCTTCCTTCCTTCCTTCCTTCCTTCCTTCCTTCCTTCCTTCCTTCCTTCCTTCCTTCCTTCCTTCCTTCCTTCCTTCCTTCCTTCAAATCTTTAATTACATCTCAGTTCCTTCTGCATGGGAATCTGCCTTTGAAAGCCTTTATAAAGTATTATCACAGAGAGGAATAAGGATAGAATGCCAACCCTCATTCTGTTCATTTTCACATTCATTTTTGCAATACATTATAAAGAAGGATTTTGCTCTGATGCCATGAATTAAAGGGTTGAAAGGAACTAATCCAATCAGCTGGTCACTTTTGCTCTGGCAGAAGGGAGGAACTGCACATGTTCAGATGCCCCATTGAGCTTACCAAGTTAAGCACCCTTCCTAAGCTATTATTATGTATGTATTTTGAATTAAAAGAAATTGCATACAACTGGTGCAGAAGTCCAATATTCCCAGTCAAGATGCAAAGGAGAAAGCAAATAATGTATGCTCATCAAGCCTGACACCATCATTCGGCTTGGTAGGTCAGATTCAAGATAAATGGTTCTCAGTTTTAGCAACTTTAAGTCGTGTGCTGGCTGGGGAATTCTGGAAGTTGAAGTCTTCACATCCTAACATTACCAAGATTGAAAAGCAGATGAATTCTATCAGACATTCCCACCGTTGCTATTGGGTGGGTGGAAGCTTCAACCTAACTGAAGCAAGTATTCATTCTAAATTATCTCTTGTAATGATGGCTGAAAATACCTATTACCTAATAAAGCACCATCACTTACATATATGATAACTAGGCCCCAACTCCACCTGGTCCAAACTCTACTTGGGTCTTCAACTAATCACAACTAGCAAGCAAGTAGCATCAGAAAATTTGGATCCAGATCATCCCAAAGGTGTTTTTTCCAAAACCTTTCTTGGTGTTTTCTTCGAAAACCTTTTGCTTCTCACCCAAGAAGCTTCTTCAGTTCTAACTGACTGATGGGGAATGAAAGGATTTATATTTATATTCTTTGCAGTCATCTGGTCACTAGCATTATGAGGGTTGATTGTTAATTCTCTTACGACCTTGAAACCACTTGGGGGATTTATCTTTATCCTCAGAGTCACCTGAATTAGAGTGTAAACCCTGATTCTAAGCCAGGGGTCTTCAAACTCGGCCCTTTTATGACTCATGGACTTCAACTCCCAGAATTCCTCAGCCAGCGTGCCTGGCTGAGGAATTCTGGGAGTTGAAGTCTATGAGTCATAAAAGGGCCAAGTTTCAAGACCCCTGTGCTAAGTAGATCCTACTAAGATGCTGAACTCCAACAATTTGTTCATTTTGTATGATTCTGTCAGGGTAGATCCATATAGAGTATTTTGATGCAGGCCTTGCTTTAGATATATGCTTGAAATGGCAGATAACCAAATCATAATCTAAATAATCAAAAGCCATGTAGTGATTAAGACACCAGGCTAGAATTTAGAAGTCTGTAAGCTGTAGTCCTGCTTTAGCTACCAAGCCAGCTGGGTGACCTTTGGCCTGTCACACTCTCTTAGCCCTAGGAAGCAAACAATGGTAAATCATTTCTGAAATCTTGTCAACAAAGCTGCAGGGACTTGTCCAGGCAGTCGCCAGGAGTCAGCACTTATTTGAAGGCACCAAAAAAAGAAAAAAAAATCTAGATTATTACTTAGGTGACTACTCCACTTTAATATGTCTGTCACTACTTGGAGGAATTGAGAATTAATCAGCTCACAGCAAAGTAACATGGACAGTCTTCTACAGAGAAATAGTCCATCTGTTTTACTCCAGTTATTTTGATAATTGTTTTCTATTACTCTTGTACATTTCCTAGTTTTTGTTTTATGAATTAGCTATTTTTTAACATTTATTGTAAACTGCCTCAAAAATAAGTTTGGAGGAGTATTAAATGAAACAATAAGACATTTTGACACTTAAAGCCCTAATTTAGAACAGAGAATCTGAAGTAGTAATTCATCCCTTGTGGTCTTACTGGGAGCCGAGTCCTGAATGCATACAGCAACACCATCACCAACAACAACTTTAAAAATTATATTTACACATTTTTAATTATCAGATGAAGCACATAACACAGAGAATAGAACCCTACACTCATTATGCCTCATAAATATGCAGCAGGATAGGTTAGACCTTGAGTCAAAAGCCATATTCATATACCCTGTTGTACACTAAACCAAGTCACGTCAAGATGTATTAACACAGCATGTTCGGGTTGGTGAATGTAACCTTGTTTAAGTTGTGTCTATGTGAGCATGCAGCTTTGCACGTTTTAGAAACCTAATTCATCTGATTAATCTAGGGTCCAGTATAGAACATGGCTTTCCATAATCTATTCAATACAGGTAGTCCTTGACTTATGACTGGTTGCTTAGCAACCATTGCAAGTTACAACAGGTCCCAAAAATGGGACTTATGACTTGGATCTGAAGTTCCAACATGGATTCTTTCCCCTTCACAGTCATAAGGTGTTTGGCAATTGGCCCACATTTATGAATGTTTGTAGAGCCCAACAGTCATATGTTCAGCAATTTATGACAGTTTTGCCAGACTCTGGCATTTATTTCTGCTTTCTGGAAAAAACTGCCTCAGAGTGAACAATGGTATATAGGAAATGACCAGGCTGAGCCTGAGAGAAGGGTCAAACAAGTCATCAGCCATGAGTCCCTGCATGTCCACAAGAAATCTAAGTCCAGCCCACCTTGAATTCCATTGACTCTTATCTACCATCAATTTGTCTTGACTGTTAGTAGTTCATATTCTTGTGGAGAGCTTATGCTTGAACTAAGTCCTTATACTCATTTGAACTTCCTGATTCTCCTGATTTTCCTGGCGGAAATGACCACTGCATTAGCTTAACAACCTTCACAAAAAACTTGTAAAATCAGTCACAATCACATGGTGACCTGCTTTGCAACTGTCACAAATTATGATCAAAATTATGGCCTCAATTGCAGTCATGAGTGTAGGGCTACCTGTAATAAATTAATCTTGTTGTATTAGTAATCCAAGATCACCCAGTGAGCTTCATGACTGAACATAGAACATAGAAGATGCCAGTATTGTTTGCTTTTATTTAGATGTGTATCCCATATAATATTTTATTCAGGAGTTTTAAGCTCCATATACAACTCACTCCTTCTATTCTATGAGTAGTTAGGCTGAGAGAGAGAATAACTGATCCAAAACTACTCAGTGAGTTTTTGTGGCTGAGAATAGGCTAGAAGATCAGTTTCCTGCTCCTAGTCCAACAACTTGACTACACTACTATATCACACTGGCTCTATGGTAGCTCATATAACAGAATAACAAACAGACTAACACAATACCAGAATAACAGAGTTGGAAAAGACATTAAAGGTCTTCTAGTCCAACCTCCTGCTCAAGCAGGAGACCCTATACCACGGGTCGGCAACCCGCGGCTCCGGAGCCGCATGCGGCTCTTTGAGGCCTTACCTGCGGCTCCGGAGCCTCCTCCGCCATTTTGGCGAGCGCATGCGCGGGGGGTGCGCGCGCGCATGCGCGCATGCGCGGGGGGTGCGGGGGGGTGCGCGCACGCAAGTGCGCATGCGCGAACGGCGCGCGCATGCGCGCATGCGCGGGTGCGCATGCGCGGGTGCGCAGGGCGCGCACGCATGCGCGGACGGGGCCACGCGCATGCGCGGGTGCGCGCGGGTGCGCGAACGCGCGGCTCCCAGCGTTTTTTTTTTTTAAGCTAAATGGGTCCGTGCGGCTCATCCGACGTTTCGGATGGCCGACCCATGCCCTATACCATTCCAGACAAATGTTTGTCAGTGATGGAGCTGAATGGAGAAACTGAATGAACTAACACTCTTGCTAGCCTTCTCCAACTTGGTGGCTTCCAGCCATCATAAGCAAGGACTGGGAGTAATAAGTCTTGAAGGCACCAGATTTGGGAAAGCTTCTGTAATAACTATACAACACTGCATTGCCTCTATGTTTCCCAGATAGCTAGACGTAAAGCACATGAGCCTTCAAGAAAGGCTGTTTAGCTTATGGTGCAATCTTCCAGCTCCATCATCTTGTTTTTTAGTCAATGGTGGAAATACGAAGGCTTTGAGGAAAATGAATAGCATACAGCAGCAATAGATGTACACTGGCATGGCATAGTTATTTATTTTCTTTTTGGATGCTATTGCTTTGTTGTTTTATGTTGCTACAATTTTATACTGTTTTTTTAGAATTCATCTCCCCTTGGGATAGAAAAGCAGACAGTGCATACATAAGCAGTGATATGCAAACTAGCCTCCTTTGAAATCATTTGAAAGCTTTATTTTCAAATTGTAATAATCTCTGTTCCAAATCTTCACCTAGTTGAAGGCAACTGTCAGTTGCAGAAGTGCTATTATCAGCTTGGGGTTCTTACAAGCCCAGCTGATGTCTTTGTTATGCCAACCTTCACACCTGGCTATCTACTCTTGGAAGTCATGTGAACACCATCTCTGTTGGCATTATGGCCACAGATGTTTTCATGATGCCTACAATGTCTCTGCTGGAGCTTTCTAAGTTCCCCTTGATGAGCAGATGCCAGTCAGAAAGCTCAGTGCCACAGAAGCAAGAGGGGATTTATAGTTCTCTGCAATCTGATGTGGAGGATGGAAAGCATTACAACAGCTGCTTGCAAATTCAGAAGCAGCACACATCCATTTGTCAATTCAGTATCTGTGGGATGTCTTCATAAATGACAGCACTATAGAATTTGTTCAGCTATGTATTTAAAAGCCTTCATCTGTGCTTAGGCCTACCCAAGTCCTGCTGTGCTGCCTCATTGTGGCATAAAGGTTGTTCCTGGGAGGGATGAGTGAAAAATGCTGGAACTGTATATCATGAGTACATAATCCCAGCAGGGTCACCCATGGTGTAAAGGTTATGCCAGCTTTCCATCTAAAGCAAGGAGGCACCAAAATTGGGCAGAAGTGATATGGAAATGATATGGAAGAAATATGGAAAGACAGTGGGAAAGATCATTTTATAATGTATGGGAACTCCTGTGTTTTGCCCATGGATAAAAAAAGATATAAAAAGACAACGGATGTATCATTGGAATATCTAAAGGATGTGGGGGCAGATTATCCTGGAGAAAAATCTGTCTACATGGTTGCTAAGAGTCAGTCAATTTGAAGGCAATCCAATCAATCAATTAGTGTTTTAAAAAAGAGAAACAATTGATGTTTCAAGTAGACAGGCCAAGACTATGGAGCTTTAGTCTGACCAAGTGATTTATCCTTTATGATGGCTTAGAATTGGAGTCACCATCAAAGCTGACACCAGCCAGAGCATAGAACAACTCAATGAAGTAGTGCAAGATCGGAAGATATGGAGAGACCTGGACCATAGAATTGCCAAGAGTTGGACAAGACTGAATGGATATCATCATCATCATCATCATCATCATCATCATCATCATCATCATCATCATCATCATCATCATCATCATCATCATCATAGAAGAGAATGAAATATTGTATATTCATGAACGGTGAACAAGCTTTGCCAATCAAGGGAGACACTTAACCTTTAAATGACAAGCTGAAATAAAATGCTCTCAAAATAGGGCTGGCCTGGTCAATAGTATTCCATAAAAACATACCTTGGAAGTAGGAATTTAGGCTACCAGGTGCTCAATTTAGAAATCCAACTTGAAGCACCTACTGTATGGCAGATGAAGTCCAGATTTTTCTTGGGGTCAAATCAGTGAAGGGGGCTGCATCATTTCTCTGGATCATTGGTTTCGCTGTCCCAATATCCCAAAGATGCTTTTTTTCATGAGGCAACTGGACTTTCTTGTTTTTCTTTGAAGACATTTTGCTTCTCATCCAAGAAGCTTCTTCAGCTCTGACTGGATAGTGGGGAATGGATAGATTTATACTCCTTGTAGACAGCTGGTCTTTTAGCGAGTCGTTAGTGCTGCATTCTTTTAGCGAGTCGTTAGTGCTACCTGAAGGTTTATCTGTGTCCTCAGGGTCACCTGAGTAGTGCAAATGGGTGTGGAGCCTTCTTGGAACTGTTGAAAGGACTGTGTTGTAGATGATGTCACAATACATTTACCATTAGGAATCCCCCCCCCCAATTTATAATTATTTTAAGATCATCATTCGGCATCCTGAACTCTAGAACTATAAGGAATGAATTTGGACTTATTTTCTGAAAAAAATAAATTTCAAAGTTCATGTGCAATATCAAGTGAGTTAAAAGCTTGAGAAGAATTATTCAGTGTGCTGTCAGCAGTTTTAAAAAATCACCAGTGCAGAGTACAACTAAAGGGAAGCTTTTGACTTTGACAAAGAGGCAGAACAAGACAAATTCAGAAGTGATCAAGGAATCATTTGTGGAAAGGAGGAAGCAAAACCTCCAAAGTTGAAGCGATCAGTCAGAAATCACCC
Source organism: Azemiops feae (assembly GCA_023970755.1). Lineage (NCBI taxonomy): Eukaryota > Metazoa > Chordata > Lepidosauria > Squamata > Viperidae > Azemiops > Azemiops feae. The sequence continues at coordinate 78,969 of JALGBA010000178.1, read as the reverse complement.
ATACAAGTCATGTATGTTTGTATATTGGAATGCTAAATATTATCAAATCATTTCATATTTAATGCCAAAATGTTTCAATTTTCAGCATATCTTTCCTTCATGGTATGTACACTTTTGACATTCCCAGTTTTTAAAAAATATTGTATCAATCAAGTCATTTCTCCAGATGGTTCAAGGTAGCACCCATTATCCATTCTGAAGACATCATTATGGGCTTTGTCCATCATTAGCTGAAATAGAATGATAGAATCATAGCTGGAAGGAGCCTTGGAGGTCTTCTTGTCCAACTGGATACTGAAGATGGAGCTGTCTGAATGGTCAGAAATGTCTTTATAGATAAAATAGCAAAATAATATAACACAATAAAAAAACTGAAAAAAGAGTCTATTAGTTGTCTGTTTGGTCAATGAACAAATCTTTGAAACAAACCTTTGAAAGTAGGTGAAATTTCTGATCTTGACATGACCATCACTCTTTTTTCCCCCTTCAATTTTCTTGGAAACATTCAATTTCGGGATCCAAGCTCTGATGAAAACAGATGTTGACAACCTTTTTAAAAAAAAACATTTAGGTTATTTTTCTTTTGCTATATATCAAAACAGTGTATGATGTACAAGAATATTGTACTGTTTTGTCTCATGACAACTGGCAAAGATGTTTATCTGTGCTGGTGGGGATATTTTTCCTTCTCCAAGTTCTCATTTAAAAACAAAATAGAATCCACTGAAAAACATCATTTCTCTATTATGTCTAGGTATATCAAGTGCATTGTGGTGGCATGACAAGATTACCTATGAGACCCTTTCAATTTTTATGACTTTATTAGAAGAATACCATGACGAACATGAGCTCAGGGCTTAGGGCTGTCCAAAGGGGTGATTTGCTTCAATCAAGGTTTGAGCAAAGCATTCCCTTGAAGATGCTTCATGAATCTTCACGGTCGCTTTGCTTCTAAGAATGAAGTATACCAACCATATTACTTTACAGTCTCTCTCAATCTTCTCCCGTGGAAGAAGATGGAGACATTCTTTCTTTAGCAAGTACTGCAGGAAAGAGTAATGGCTTTGGATCATGCTGTGGGACTTTGTCTTCAAACCACTCAGCCTGGCAGCTATTTCCTGGAGAAAGAGAGGAGGCCACAAGGCAACTTGTGTCAATCTTTTGACAAAGAGAATCATTTGTGGCCTTCCATATGGTCTTCAACTACAATGCCCAGCAGCCCTAATTAATATGTCAATATGGAGAATTGACATTTTGAAATACGAATAGTCCTTGACTTACAACCATTCATTTAGCAACTGCTGAGAGTTACAACTGCACTAAAAAAAGTGACTTACAATCAGTCCTTGCATTTAGGATTGTCACAGCATCTCTACCGTCAAGCAATCAAAATGTGGGTGCTTGCCAACCAGCATGTATTTACAAATAGCTTCACCATCCTGGAGTCATGTGATCACTATTTGAGACCTTTCTAGTTGGCAAAGGATTCACTTAAAAACTGCACTAATTTACTTAACACTTGGTTGTAACATGGGGCATGACTCAGTTAATAATTGCCTTGCTTAGCAATGGGAATTCTGTTGTCAATTGTGGTCGTTAGTTGAGGACTACCTATTTCAGTGAGTGATAATGCATTTCTCATTTTCTTTCTAGGACATTTCATGCTTAAATGCAGATTCAGTCAATGCATATAAATGGACAGGGTATTCTAATAATTTTTTTCTTCCCTATACTTGTTTCTTCAGAGATCTCAGCAGAGCTAATGGCTTTACCAATACACATTTGGTAAAACAACAAAAACAAAAAATCCTTGTCTATTCCAGAATTCTCAATCTCATGGAGAGAGATTACACCTGTTCAATCTATAACTAAAAGTTCTGTTTTCAGACTGGGATGTGAATCTTGGACCCTTTGGGCTATATTTTAACTGCAAGTCTCATTATCTTTGACCAAAGACTACAGTAACTGGATAGATGGTCACAGAATAACAGAATTGAAAGGGATCTTGGAGGTCTTCTATTCCAACCCCCTGCTCAGGCAGGAAACCCTACACCATTTCAGACAAAATATTGTCCAATCTCTTCTTAAAAACCTCCAATGACAGAAAACCTACAACTTTTGGAGGCAAGCTGGTTAAGTATGCTCACTGTCAGGAAATTTGTCCTTAGTTTTACATTGATTCTTGCCTTGATTAGTTTCCATCCATAGCTTCTTGTCCTACCTTCAGATTCTTTGGAGAACAGGTTGATCCCCTCTTTTTGTGACAGTCTCTGAAATACTAGAACACTGATCATGTCACCCATACTAGATTAGACATACCCAAATTCCTGAAGCCATTCTTCATATGTTCTAGTCTTCAGCCCCCTGTTCATCTTGGTTGCTTTCCCTGCACTCTTTTCTTCAGTTTCTGCTATTTGTGATCAGTCTTCCTGAGTGGTTTCATAGGTAGAAATATTTGACTAAGGTTTAATCCTTTTTCTGCATACCTGTTTCTATTTGATAGGGAAAAAAGCTTATGGTATATAGGGGCCACTAGAGAATTTACAGCACAAAAGATACCTATTGATGATGGGAAAGAAAAGAAAAAAGACAACAGCCAATTTAGATGGTGACTGGGCAGATTCATAGAGGTTCAAATAGTAGAAAAGCACTGTGGCTAGCAGGACATCCCCCCCCCATAATCTTATTTGAAATCCCCTCAAATTTCTGTAATGTGATCTTTCAGAGCATACATGGCCTTTAAGCTACAAACTGATTGACCACTCTTGATTTAAGCAAGAATTGCAATATATTACCTTATCATAGGGAGAATAGTAACTGAATAGTGCTCAAGCTGGTAAAAAGCCAGTGCTAACAATTAATGGGCAAATTACTGGATCAATCTCACATTTCTCCTATCTGCTTACATTTAATTCCCTTCTTGAACCAGCAAGCTCATCATATTGAAGCCCTTAAACAGGGACGAAGTATGAATAGGTCTTCAAGTTGAAAGAATAAAAGGAATGCCTTTGAGTTAAAGCAACATGATTTGGCTTCGCATTGATTGTGTGAAGCGGGCTTCTCTTTTAAATTAAGACCTGCCAGTAACATCTGTACAGAAAGATGTGCAGCGGTCCATCTAGATGCATTCGCAGAAAATGCGCAAACTTCTCATGCGGATCAGTAAATGACTGAGGCCTGCAGCATGACAAACTATGAGAACATATAATTATATTGCAACAAAAAGGAACCTTATGTGCTTTGTAACTCCATGAAATGAGAGATGAGCCAACTCTAATCACCACTAGCAGCTGGTTTAATATAATATTTTTGTTGGTGAGCCATGATATTGGACAATTTGTAAAATAGCACAGTTTGTCAGACTGATCGACCAGGGCTAATTTTTGACACTTACATTTTCAACTCCAATGAATACTAGTTCTTGATTGCAAATGCCAGGTTTGTGAGAAGCAACATTTGGATTTAAATTCCTGTAGATGGCAGTGTTCCACTGACGACAGAAATGAAATGGAAGGCAGTCACACTTCAAAATACCTTCCTCTTTCAGGTGCCTAATGGAAGATGCCATTATGGTAATGCCATTATAAGGCATAGTTTCAGGAAAGAGAATCCAAACGTGTAAATAAATATCAACAAACCAGGCAGACTTACTTCATGCCTGGATACTCTGTTTATCCTGTTAAAAATGTTCATCCTGCAGAAACAATGACCTATTATTTCCTCATTGCTGTAGGATTTGGATTAGATAGCAGGAATATTCTTTGGCTACTAATAGCAAAGATTAAAGAATTTTCATGGGTGCAACGATTGGGTTTTAATGTAATATTTCTCACCTAGGGCGCAAAGAAAAAAAAAAATCTGCTGCAAACTCTGTGGGGTGCCAGGAAGGGCATCCAGCCAGTAAACACTCAGCTCCATCCAATCACCCTAACTCTACCCCAAATTAAGAGATTATGGGGTCATAAAAAGAGAGTGATATGTATCCCTTATATTTTAAAAACTGTCCATCCATAGAGACCATCCCAATCATTCTCCGGATTCCTCCCTCCCTCCCTCCCTCCCTCCCTCCCTCCCTCCCTCCCTCCCTCCCTCCCCTCCCCTTCCTTCCTTCCTTCCTTCCTTCCTTCCTTCCTTCCTTCCTTCCTTCCTTCCTTCCTTCCCAAGAAGCTAGAATTGTCACCCTAATGCATTGCTTCTGGAATGGCTATATTCATTTCATTTATACTTCATGTTGGATCATTTAGTACTCTTTACTAAATATTTAGATCTTTATCACATTTCTGTCTCACTGTTCTTCCAAGTTACTATATTTGGTTCTCATCCACTTTATCATCAAAACACCTTGAGGAAAGGTAGGCTGACTATAAGATTAATGACTTCAGCTTCAGAAGAGAACAGGGACATGACTTTTTGTGGCCTCAGACAACCTTGTCTGGGCTCAGCAAATAGATAGGGTCATATCTTGTTAGTACTTCAGTGGGGGACTTTAAGGGAATACCAGTGCTATAAGCTAGACAGAAATAAGGTAATGAGAAACAACTTTGGTACTGCCTCCAAGAAAACTCCATGGACACATCCTTTGAGTTACTAAAAGTTGACCTTGAGTTGTCTCTGATCTGATTAGATATTCTAATACTATCTTCATGCTGATTTTGAAGATGAAACTAAAAAGACTGCATTTTTGTGGAAGTCACAGGAATATAAATGTTTGTTCCATAACACTTGATCTCTACAAAAATCAAGATAAACAGAAACCTCATGAGATGCCTAAATGCAAAAGTGTCTGTAAGCAATCGCTGCCTTTAACAGACTGATGAAAACATCACGTCTTGTCTCAAGAATGCATGCAAAATCACAACAGACATAGAAAAGAGGCAGAGCTTATGTTGCAGTACCACAATTCTGCTTTCATCAGCTCACCTACTTTGATTCCTGTAGATCCTGCTGTCTAAATATTATCCAGCCAAACTTTATTTGTTACAATTTCTTGTGATTTTAGTCACTGAGAAATATTTGTTCTGAAAAAAAATATATATATACCAGTAATATTTAACCAAGTTGTGTTGCTAAATTCATCTTTGCAGGTGCTACCACCTGTATAATGTTCTGTGGAAAAAGCTAAGGAGAATGAGCTAAGTAAGTGCTTAGAGAAGAAATACCCAAGGAACTTGTGGATATATGACCATTAAAGCTCTTTATGGCATGAGTACAGGCTACCTTAGGACTTGTGTCACCCCAGTGGGATTGGCCTACTCCACTCATTCTGGCAGAAGCGACTTGCTTTGGATCTTCTTCAGCCAAAGAATTCCAGCTGGCAGGATCTAAGAGAAGGGCTTTTTCTGCCATGGCTCCCTGCTCTCTGAAGCTTCGTGCCCCTCGAGGTGAGATCTGCCCCCACTATCATGGACTTCTGCCAGACCCTCAAAACCTGGCTCTGCCAACTGGCCTAGGGTCCTGATGAAGGCATTCCATGTTTGAAATGGTTAATGGATTAGAAAGAAGGTCATACCTCCACCCCATAGCATTCTGGCTCTTAAGAATAACAAAGTTGGAAGGGACCTTGCAGGTCTTCTAGTCCAACCCTCTGCTGAAGAGGAAACCCTATAACAGTTCAGACAAATGCTTGTCAATCTCTTAAAAACCTTCAGTGTTGGAGCACCCACAACTTCTGGAGGCAGGTTGTTCCACTGATTAATTGTTCTAACTGTCAGGAAATTTCTCCTTAGTTCTAGCTTGCTTCTCTCCTTGCTTAGTTTCCATCCATTGCTTCTTGTCCTGCCTTCAGGTGCTTTGGAGAATAGGTGGGTCAACCTTCTTCTTTGTGGCAGCTTCTCAAATATTGGAAGACTGCTTGTTTTGTAACTTATTTAATTTTGGTTTATTTAGGGTTTTGTACCTCTGCTTTTATGAAGTTTGTAAACAATCTAGAGTTACTTGTGGGTGAAGTGGGTGGCATTAAATAAAAACAAACAAACAAACAAAAGCTTGTAGGCTATAGATCTGATTGTTTTCTGAAAAAAAAAATCTAGAAGAAACCAGTGGCAAACTATTTTCCTGTTGTTGCGAAGAAAACTGCACAGATGTGTTCACACTGTCAACAGGAGACAGACTTGACTCAAGAGTCTGCTTTTTGTTCTCATAAATCAGGGGTTCTTAATCAAGTTCAGGGGGTCTGTGAACTTGGATGTGAAAAAAAAATTACAAGCTTATTTTCACTAACCTCTAACTGAAATGTAGCTTTTCATTCAATAATGAATGTAGGCGGTCAAGTAATTTATGGCCTCTAGACTCCAAAAAGGTTTGAACGTAATTGGTTTCCTTTGCAATACAATCTATATCTCTGTATTTTATGCATTTAAATACATCTTTCTGAGAAGCGGTCTGTAGGTTTCACTAGACTATTAAAGAGGTCCATGGCACAAAAAGGTTAAGAACCCCTGCCATAAATAATCAGCTGAGTGAGTAATGAATGTCTCCAATTTTACAGGGATTATAATGAGACTTCCTGGAATTCCACAACATGCTTAACCGGGTTAGTTAATGACCTAGCAGCTGTGTTCACATATGGGACTCTTAGTTAATTTTAACAAGGGTAGTTACTGTTGTCAGGGATGGGAAGCTTAGCCAGCTGCATAAACCTAGCCTATAAGTTTATTATTTGAGATGTAAACTTAAAAAATAAGTTTTCTAAAATATTCCATTTAAAAAAAAAAAAAAATCAAGTAAAATTTGCAATGTGAACTCTAGGAAATTCTTCAGCTTCCACATCTGCATGTTCATTTGTCGTAATTTATTGATATGTTCAAAGAATAGCTGGGAAAAAGCTAGTCATGGTGATTTAAGCTTCAAACAAAATGAAATAAGGAAGGAAAGAAACAAAGAAGTACTAAGGCAATGTGCTTCAAAGACAGCAAGAAAATGGACCAGCTTTTGCTATCAATATACTGGCGTTCACTTTCACTGCTGGTGTCAGTCAAGCAGTAAGGAACTTTGGGTCTAGTTTTCTGTTATTCTAATATTTTGCCAGTAGTTTATCTCAATCTGCAGCTGCCCGTCTCACCAAAAGCGACCTGGGGGGGCATACAACAATCAAATCAAACCACAATATAAAAGCAATCATTATAAAACTGTAGACAATCATTATTAAATATTAAAAATCATTTAAAAAAAATTAGAGTATACAAGCCAGAAATACAGAAAGAAGTATAGCAACTACATATCACTCACACCTTAAAATATTACTTCCTGAACTTTATCAGATTTTTATCTTGCCTTTCCTTCAAGTTCAAGGAAAACAAAGCTCGACTATATTCTGGTTCCAATATGCATACGTAATTTTGATAGAGGTGTTTTTTAAAATACGAGGTTATCTCATATTGTCTTAATAATAATAATAATAATAAAGTTGAAGGGACCTTGGAGGTCATCTAGTCCAACCTCCTGCTCAGGCAGGAAACCCTATACCATTTCAGACAAATGGCTGTCCAGTCTCTTCTTAAAAACTTCCAGTGTTGGAGCATTCACCGCTTCTGGAGGCAGGTTGTTCCACTGGTTAATTGTTCTAACTGTCAGGAAGTTTCTCCTTAGTTCTAGCTTGCTTCTCTCCTTGATTAGTTTCCATCCGTTGCTTCTTGTCCTGCCTTCAGGCGCTTTGGAGAATAGCTTGACTCCCTCTTCTCTGTGGCAGCCCCTGAGATATTGGAACACTGCTATCATGTCCCCCTCGTTCTTCTCTTCATTAAACTAGACATACCCAATTCCAGCAGCCGTTCCTTATATGCTTTAGCCTCCAGTCCCCTAATCATCTTTGTTGCTCTTCTCTATACTCTTTCTAGAGTCTCAACGTCTTTTTTACATCGTGGTGACCAAAACTGGATGCAGTATTCCAAGTGTGGCCTTACCAAGGCATTGTAAAGTGGTATTAATACTTCACGTGATCTTGATTCTATCCCTCTGTTAATGCAGCCTAGCACTGTGTTGGCCTTTTTGGCAGCTGAAGCACACTGCTGGCTCATATTTAAGTGATTGTCCACTAGGACTCCGAGGTCCCTTTCCAAGTTACTGCTATTGAGCAAGGTACCCCCTATACTATACTTCTCCCTCTATGTCTTCTCCCTCTATGTCCTTGATATTCATGTCTATATCAGAATACGAACATGGAATATACCGCATTAGATATCATTGAAGGGAAGAGACCTCTGTGTGTGACTGCCATTGTATCCAGAAGTGGTATGTTTCTTGCAACCTGTCTCTTGTTCATGGACTGAACTTCCAAGAAGCCTTTTTTAACTCAGTACCAGAAGGAAATAACTGTGCCAAAAGAATTTATTGGATTCTAGTTATTAGAATAACTCTACCCAATACATTTTTCACAGCCAAGGAGTGCATATTTATACGGTCTAATGCAGATCATAAAAGCAGGATAATCTTAATAATGAAGTTCAGCAGCAAATGGATCTTTTGGAACGAGAGATGAAAACAGGTGCCTTCACTTAGATTAGAACGTGGACACATAGTCAAACAGCAGGAGTTAATCCCCTTGTTCTGCAAATTTCAGAAATCAGCAAAGCCAGGTGACAAGAGCCAGCAGACAAGAGCAACAGAGATGATTAGGGGACTGGAGGCTAAAACAAACAAAGAACAGTTGCAGGAATTGGGTATGTCTAGTCTTGTGAAAAGGAGGACTAAGGGTGACATGATAGCAATATTCCAATATTTGAGGGACTGTCTTAAGACGAGGGGCTCAACCTATTCTCCATAGCACCTGAAGGCAGAACAAGAAGCAATGGATGGAAACTAATCAAGGAGAAGACCAACTTAGAAATAAGGAGACATTTCCTGACAGTAAGAACAATTAATTAGTGGAATGACTTGCCCCCAGAGGTTGTGAGTGTTAAAAATTGGAGGTTATTAAGAAGAGATTGGTCAACCATTGTTTGAAATGGTATAGGGCAGGGGTGTCAAACTGCCGGCCCGCGGGCCAGATGCGTCATGGTGAAACCACGCCCACCCCACTACCGGCACTGGAAAAAAAAGTCACAATACATCGTGACACGTCACGTGACTTTGCAAGTTTGACACCCCTGGTATAGGGGTTCCTGCTTGAGCAGAGGGTTGTATTAGAAGACCTCCCAAGTCCCTCCCAACTCCCTTATTCTGAGATAATAAAAGTTACTGGTTAGAAAGAATGGATTTAGTCCTTATCTGGATTAAGCTGCATAGACAGCATATATAGCCATCTGTTCTGAGAGCCAAAGTGAGGTAAATATTGAAAGGATGAGAGGGTGGCCGTTAAAGCATTGGTTCTCATTTTTTTTCTTTCATTATCCAAATAGCTTATCAGAAAGTCCTTTATACCCAAAACGAGTAGCTTGATAATGAGATGGCCAGTATATAAATTTAATAAATAAATAAATATATTTAAGTCAATATAAACGTCCCTGTTGTGATTGGGTAATGGGCTCGTGTATTGCTAGCCAAAGGGAAAAAAAAACAGATTTTAAATCCAATTTTTGGTAATTTACACAGATTTGGAAAGCAGTGAGTTATATTCTACTTTTATACCTAACTGCTCTTACAGCCCAGGTAATTTTCCATTAGCCAATGTACTTATTTTCAGAGCTTTACTTTTTTTAAAAAACTTTTTTTTAGATTGACTCCAGCTGTTTCACAGTCTGCCAATGTTTGTTATCGCTGTTCTCCTTGAAGCGTGGCAGAGATTTCTTGAAACTCTCTTTTACTTTCAGTCTTAACTTTAACACATGGTTAGTTGTTGCTGTACTGTTGTTGTTATTGGTGTTGTTCCAGCCGAGGACAGCTGAGAAGATCATAGGAAGCTCGCTTCCTGGTATTCAGGATGCTGCTTATAAGCGCTATGTGCTTAGAGCTCAAAGCATTGTTAGAGACCCCACACACCCACTTTACGGTCTGTTTCTGTTGCTTCCCTCTGGGAGGAGGTTTTGAAGTATTTTTAGCAGGACTACCTGATTCTGTAACAGCTTTGTTCCCTAGGCCATCCGTCTGGTAAACTCGCAAGATTCGTTTTTCTCGCCATGCACATGTATACATAACCCGAACTAGTCTGTTGTTTCTCTGTGTCATATAATATATTTGGGTATATGCATAATTCTGTATTTATTTTTGTCATATTTATGTAATGTATATTAGAGATGGTGACCCTTTGAGAGCTGTATGCAATGAAATTTCATTTTAATGTATGCCGATTAGTGTACATTCAAAGTGACAATAAAGTTATTATTCTATTCTATTATTCTATCAGCTCTCAATGTTACTGGTTCTCTCTCTCTCTCTCTCTCTCTCTCTCTCTCTCTCTCTCTCTCTCTCTCTCTCTCTCTCTTCTGGACTCATTGCCTTTTCCATGGCAAGTCTGTTTCTCCTTTCATGCAGGACACTCCTGGCTGCCTTTGCCATCCCACATTGTCTTCCTTATGTTGGTTTTCTTCCTTCCTTCCTTCCTTGTAACAAAAAATAGCATCTAGAGATATACAGCAGCTCCATATTCTCCTCCATCACTTTTAGTTCCAACTGGAGCAATATTTATCAGTTAGTTGGTGGTAAATAGCCAGAGAAGTTCAGAGATTTATACTGATGTGAATCTCCTACACTGGGGAGAACCTGCACCTTCCAAGAGTCCTGCCTTGACTTCTAACCCCTGGACCGGGGAAGGACTTTCTCAACTTCTTACAGCTAAACTTCCCTCCAGAGCCAAAAATGCTTTTTTAAAAGGCACTGGACTTTCTTTGTTTTTCCTGGATGACATTTCACTTCTCATCCAGTTTAACGAAGAGAAGGACGAGGGGGGACATGATAGCAGTGTTCCAATATCTCAGGGGCTGCCCCAAAGAAGAGGGAGTCAAGCTGTTCTCCAAAGCGCCTGAAGGCAGGACAAGAAGCAACGGATGGAAACTGATCAAGGAGAGAAGCAACCTAGAACTAAGGAGAAACTTCCTGACAGTTAGAACAATTAACCAGTGGAATAGCCTGCCTCCAGAAGCGTGAATGCTCCAACCCTGGATAGTTTTTAAGAAAGACTGGACAGCCTTTGTCCGAAATGGTGTAGGGTTTCCTGCCTGAGCAGGGGGTTTGGACTAGATGAGCCTCCAAGGTCCCTTCCAACTTTATTATTATTATTATTATTATTATTATTATTATTATTATTATTATTATTATTATTATTATTATTATTATTATTATTATTATTATTATTATTATTATTATTATTATTATTATTATTATGTTGTGGAAGCTTCTTCCATAAGCAAAACAAAGAAAGTCCAGCTGCCTTTTGAAAAAGCAGATTTAGGACAACCATGACCTGGATGACAGAGAATCTCCATAGACATTTCCCTCCAGACATATACAGAATGGGAGACTTAGCATTTTCCAGACTGTTTTATATAAGCTTTCTTGTATTCTATTTAATTTCTTCTTTCAATTATTGGCACAGTAGTATTAGAATAATCCAGGTCTTAAGTACCCTTCTTTGGATACTTATTGTACAATCTTTGGATCTTTTGAAGGATCGCTAAGCGATCAGTCATAAGTTGAGGATTATCTGTATAGGACAAAGTGCAACGCACATAAGGTCACTAAAAATAACTGAAGGTTTACCTAAATAGAACCCACTGGGATTTGAATGCAAAGTTCAAATTGCAGTCCTGTTTAAAATTTGGACAGTAAGAAATTTGTCTCTTCTGTCTGGAGTATTTTACTTAGATTTAAAGAAGCTGCCATTGTTTAAATCTGTAATTGGACACTGATTTCTTTTCAAGCGTATTTCATGCTGAGAGGGAGGATGAAGGAGGTAAGTTGGTACTGTATACGGAAAGTCTTCAGTCTCCTATGATGTTGTCTAACCAGATCTGATCATCTTGAATTACAATCTTCATTTTCAAAAATATGAAGCTCCCTGCAGGAGTGGCCCTCTTTTCAAACACAAATTGCAAACAGAATTATTCAAAACTTTTTAGAAAGTAAAGGGGACAAACCATCTGATTAAGCCAGAAATCTTACCATGAAATGAACAGGGCAGCTCCAACATGTTGATTGTACAACCATTGTCTTACAACCATTCAAAGTTACAACAGCACTGAAAAAAGTGTCTTATGAGCATTTTTCACACTGTTGCAGCATCCCCATGGTCACATGATCAAAATTCAGATGCTTGGCAATGTACTTATGACAGTTGCACTGTCCCAGGTCATGTGATCCCATTTGTAACCTTCCCAGCTGTCCTCTGACAAGCAAAATCAATGAGGGAAGCCAGATTTGCTTAATGACCACATGATTCACTTATCAGTGCTGTGATTTGCTTAACAACTGTAGCCAAAAAGGTCATAAAATGAGGTACAACTCACTTAACAACTGCCTTGTTTAGCAATGGAAATGTTGGACTCAATTGTGGTCATAAGTTGAGGACTACATGTATTGTTTAGGCCTTAAAACAACAACAATAACCCAACTCTCCCTCAAGGAAATATAATTCTCATGTATGTAGGCCTGACCATATCAAACAAAAATATTCTTCTCTTTTTCTTTCCACCCCAACCAATCCAAAGTGACACAAGGATAGCAAGAATAAAATCCAGCTAGCTGCATAAGTTGTGTTTTGAGGTAGTTGAAGTTCATGAATTTCTCCTTTTCATGGCAAAATGAACCCAAATGCTTAGAGCAATGTAAATTTCAGATGCTGTTTCAGCTGCTATGGAAATTTTTATGAAATGACTTTGTGATCACCAAAACCTGTTAGAAAACTTTGTGTGGCATCAAAGAATAACACCCATAGTTACCGTAACAATCAATAGCCAGTTTGGTACAGTGGTTAAAGTGCTGGTCTAGAATCCCAGAAAACTGTGAATTCTATTACTGCCTTCAGAATGAAAGCTTTCCGGATGACTTTGGATCAATCACCAGGAGACTTGGAGATCTAGTCCCACTTGAGGCAGGAAAACCAGCTAGATGACTTTGGGCCAATCCCTCTGTCTCAGCCCAGGGTTGTTGTGGTGGGGAAAATATGAGGTGGAAGGAATATTAGGTATGTTCACAAGTGAGCAAAATGAATTCATTGTCTGGCTCAACACAAATCAGTCTTCTATATTATTAAAGCTGAAGACCATTGTTTTAGATGCCAGCTGTGGTCAACTGGTAACAGCAACTAATAGTAGGAAAACAAGCAATGCTTAATTATAGTCTTTTTTACTTTAGTGGCAGAGAAGTTGACATCCTGATGTACATTGTATGAATGATGTCATTTGCTGCTTGCAAGATTAGAACAGTGGTTAAAGTTTTGGATTAGAAGGAGGGAGACCCAGGTTCAGATCCATCCCATCCATGAAAGTGAGCAGAATTGTGTTTGTGTGTGTGAGTTCATGTGTACGTGTCTATGTGTCTGTGTGTGAATCAGAAGAGATGCATGCAATGTATGCAGCCTTGAATTCCTGGAGGAAAGGCAGGATATGCATAGAACAATAATATACTATTGTATATTATACTATAAATAAAAAGTACTTGACCTAATTGAGGCTAATGTTCTCACAGATTTACATATTAATGGTCTCATACCACGAGGTCCCTTAAATCAAGAAAACAAAGTAATGCTTCTTCGCATCCACCTATTCTTGTAAATAAGTGCTTTATTAATCTGCAGCAACAGGAGAGCTACACAAAAATACAGTTGGTTTATTCATCTGAGTTAGTAGGAGGTTGAAATGTAAATTACGGTGCTGAAACTTTTTTTTGACATAAGGAAGAAAGAAAAAAAAGGGGTGATGCAAAAGGCAGAAAAAGCAACCATCTGAATAGCACAATAGCAGAAAAACACAAGGATGAAAATAGTTGTGCATTCAATGTTGTTGAGGATAAGTGTCTCAACACGCAACAAGATAACAATAACAATAATAAAGTTGGAAAGGACCTTGGAGGTCATCTAGTCCAACCCCCTGCTCAGGCAGGAAACCCTATACCATTTCAGACAAATGGCTGTCCAGTCTCTTCTTAAAAACTTCCAGTGTTGGAGCATTCACCGCTTCTGGAGGCAGGTTGTTCCACTGGTTAATTGTTCTAACTGTCAGGAAGTTTCTCCTTAGTTCTAGGTTGCTTCTCTCCTTGATTAGTTTCCTTCCTTTGCTTCTTGTCCTGCCTTCAGGTGCTTTGGAGAATAGCTTGACTCCCTCTTCTTTTGGGGCAGCCCCTGAGATATTGGAACACTGCTATCATGTCCCCCCTCGTCCTTCTCTTCTAAACTAGACATACCCAATTCCAGCAGCCTTCCTTATATGTTTTAGCCTCCAGTCCCCCTAATCATCTTTGTTGCCCTTCTCTGCACTCTTTCTAGAGTCTCACATCTTTTTTACATCGTGGTGCCACAACTGGATGCATATTCCAGTGTGGCCTTACCAAGGCTTGTAAAGTGTATTAATACTTCGCGTGATCTTGATTCTATCCCCTGTTAATGCAGCCTAGCACTGTGTTTTGGCTTTTTTGGCAGTGCAGCACACTGCTGGCTCATATTTAAGTGATTGTCCACTAGGACTCCGAGATCCCTCTCACAGTTACTACTATTGAGCAAGGTACCCCCTATACTATACCTGTACATTTGGTTTTTCTTGCCTAAGTGTAGAACCTTACTTTTTTCACCATTGAATTTCATTTTGTTAGATAGCGCCCAGTATTCAAGTCTGTCCAGATCGTCCTATATCTTCAGCCTGTCTTCTGGAGTCTTGGCTATTCCTGCCAGCTTGGTGTCGTCTGCAAATTTGATGAGTTCCCCATCTATCCCCTCATCCAAATCGTTGATGAAGATGTTGAATTATATAGTATTGATGAATCTTCCAATGGAGGAAAGAGTGAGCAATTTCGGTTAATTGTTTTTACATATATTTTCTTCTTCTGGAAGAAACTGAAATATAACATGTGCGCATAACATGTGATGTGACTTTAGTAAAATGGTAAAATATGGGCTGAATGAAGCTACTGTCAGGTGGGCCTAGGACTAGTTGATTGAATGTATATAAAAAGTGCCTGATAAAGCACTTCATTTTGGAGGTAAGTATTAAGTAGAGTACCCCAGAGCTATAAACCTGTATAAGTCTGTAAACCAAAACTTATAAGAAATGGTTAAAGCATATGGGTATATTTGACCTCCAAAAGAGATAACTGAGGGGAGGTATTATAGCAGTCATCAAATACCTGAAGGGTTCACATACAGAAGAGGGACTTAAATGTCTATGGAGATTCTCAGTCACCCAGGTCATGGTTGTCCCACAGGTGCTTTTTTCAAAAAAGCAACTGGACTTTGTTTGTTTTTCCTGAAGACATTTTACTTCTCATCCAAGAAGCATCTTCAATTAACTTACCCAATGCCATTGACAATAGCAGCCATAGATCCAAAGGGTTAAAATTGCAGAGTAGGAACAAATTAGATTTTTAGGAGATATTTCCTCACTGTCAGTCGGTGGAATAGGCTGCCCCATGAACAGGGAGTTCTTCTTCACTGGAGGTATTTCAACAGAAATTAGATGGTCATCTGTTAGAGTTACTCTAGTGCAGTATTTCTCAAACTCTGGGGAATTCTAGGAGTTGAAGTCCACAGATCTTAAAGTATTTGAGTTTGAGAAACACTGGTCTAGTTAGATGATATCTAAAATTTCTTGCTACTTTAGAATTCTATGATTGTATGTTCATTCTAGAGTGCAAGGGAACAGCATAATGAATTTGTATGACAGGAAGGCAGATTCCAAGTGAAAGTTGGAAAAAAGAAACAGCCTATAATATAAAGAGCAATTAGACAATATAATCAATGACCCAGAGAAGTGGTGGACTCTTTTTCACTATCAACAGAAAGCTTGACAGCCATCTGTTGCAGTTAATTTAATTCAGGCTCAGTGAACTAAATGTCCCCTTCAAATTGTATAATTCTATATTATAAAGAATTCATCAACATTTCAGAGATAAACTTTGATGCAGCGGAATAAATTTATTCCAGAGGTTAAAAAGTATGATGTCTGAGACTCCAGTTACACAGGTGAGTAACGGGGTAGTTTTTTTCCACAAATTACTAGTATGGACAATCAAAATCTTTACATGTGTAATAGAGAGGTTGAAACTCTCTGGAGTTTCACAGGAAACAGGACAGGCTAGAAAAGTCAGTGCCTTCCTAACCATACCCAAGCACTCCGAGTTTGTTGGCAATTGTTGTGATTCCTCGCCAGCCAGTGGACCCGGCAGCTGAGTCTGAGGAATCAGATGAGGAGGAAGGGCCTGGAGTGACATTAGAGACAGAGGAAGGCTCTGAGGAGCTCCAAGACTTACATTCGGACAAGGACCCTGGCCCCTCTACTCGCTATCAGGCTGAGACACAGCTGTGCTGGTAGCCTGAGTTGGACAGTGATGAAGAACAGTTGGGACAAATGCAGGATGCACAAAAGCGCAGGCAAGAGAAGCGAGTAGGACAGAGGAATGCAATGGGGCAGCTCCAAAGGCAAAGGAGAAGGCATTAGGAAGCCACGCCTTGGCTGAATTATAAAAGAGGTGCTGGTTTCCGAAGGCAACTGTGCGTGTTGAGGATTGGGTTTCTATGGACTGTGTTTGTTTGCCTTGGACATTGACTATGGTCTGTGAGAATAAAAGGGGTTGTTTTTTTCTTGTGGTTCCTGCCTGTTTCTTGAAAGAGGGGTTTCTCCTTGTGACTATAACAAGGACTCAGGTAGGCTGGGACAGAAAAACAATGTCCATTTTGCTCTCCGTGTTTAGGGGGACCTAACCCTAATCCTAAGTGGAATTTTCCCCAATGGGATTTTCCCATGTATTTTACCAGGAAACATAGATAGGGTAGGCAAGACAAGTCAATGCCCTCCTAACCATTCCCAAGCACTCTGAGTTTCTTGGCGAAGTCCATTTTGCTCTCTGAGTTCATGGTGACGTAACCCTAACCCTAAGTGGAATTTTCCGAAATAGAATTTTCCCATGTATTTTATCAGGAAACATAGATAGGGTAGGCAAGAGAAGTCAATGCTGTTCTAACCATTCCCAACCACTATGCGTTTTTTGGCAATGTCCAATTTGCTCTCCGGGTTCATGGGGATCTAATCCTAACCCTAAGTGGAATTTTCCGAAATAGGATTTTTCCATGTATTTTACCAGGAAAAGTAGATACGGCAGGCTGGAAAAGTCAGTGCCCTCCTAACCATACCCAAGCACTCCAAGTTTGTTGGCAATGTCCATTTTGCTGTCCGAGTTCATGGGGACCTAACCCTAAGTGGAATTTTCCAAAATAGCATTTTTCCATGTATTTTACCAGGAAACATAGATACGGCAGGCTAGAAAAGTCAGTGGCCTCCTAAGCAGATCCAAGGCCTCAGACTATTTTGGCGATGTCCATTTTGCTCTCCGAGTTCATGGGGACCTAACCCTAACCCTAAGTGGAATTTTTCCCAAAGGAATTTTCCCATGTATTTTTCCAGGAAACCTAGATTAGGCTGGCTCGAAAAGTCAGTGCCCTCCTAACCATACCCAAGCACTCCGAGTTGTGATGTCCATTTTGCTGTCTGAGTTGATGGTGATCTAGCCCTAACCCAAAGTGGAATTTTCTGAAATAGGATTTTCCCATGTATTTTACCAGGAAACATAGATAGGTCAGGCTAGAAAAGGCAGTGCCCTCCTAACCAGACCCAAGGCCTCAGAGTATTTTGGCAATGTCGATTTTGCTCTCCGAATTCATGGGGAGCTAACCCTAACCCTAAGTGGAATTTTCCAAAATAGGATTTTTCCATGTATTTTACCAGGAAACAAAGATACGGCAGACTAGAAAAGTCAGTGCCCTCCTAACTATACCCAAGCACTCCGAGTTTGTTGGCGATGTCCATTTTGCTGTCCGGGGTCATGGGGACCAAACCCTAACCCTAAGTGGAATTTTCCGAAATAGGATTTTTCCATGTATTTTAGCAGGAAACATAGATACAGCAGGCTAGAAAAGTCAGTGCCCTCCTAAGCAGACCAAAAGCCTCAGAGTAGTTTGGCAATGTCCATTTTGCTCTGTGAGTTCATGGGGACATAACCCTAAAGCCTAAGTGGAATTTTTCCCAATGGGATTTTCCCATGTATTTTTCCAGGAAACTTAGATTAGGCAGGCTCGAAAAATCAGTGCCCTCCTAACCATACCCAAGCACTGGAGGTTTGATGGCAATGTCCATTTTGCTCTCCGAGTTCATGGGGACCTAATCCTAACCCTAAATGGAATTTTTCCTAATGGGATTTTCCCATGTATTTTTCCAGGAATCCTAGATTAGGCAGGCTCGAAAAGTCAGTGCCCTCCTAACCATACCCAAGCACTCCGGGTTTGTTGGCGATGTCCATTTTGCTGTCCGAGTTCATGGGGACCTAAACCTAACCCTAAGTGGAATTTTTCCCAATGGGATTTTACCATGTATTTTTCCAGGAAACCTAGATTAGGCAGTCTTGAAAAGTCAGTGCCCTCCTAAGCATATCCAGGTACTCCGAATCCTTTGGTATTGTACATTTTGCTCTTTGAGTTCATGGTGACCTAACCCTAGCCCTAAGTGGAATTTTCCGAAATAGCAAAATGGACAGTGCCAACGGACTCGCAGTGACTGGATTTGCTTAGGAGGGGATTTACTTACTTAGGTCTTTATGAACGTGGAGAGCAAAATGGACATTGCCAACAAAATCAGAGTCCTTGGGTGTGGTTAGGTGGGCACTGACGTTTCTAGCCTGCCCTATGTTTTCTGGTAAAATACATGGGAAATGTATTAGTCCTGGCTCAGTCATCCACAATGGCTCAGAGGTTAAAAGATGCTGAGCTTGTCTGGTTGAAAGCTGACAGCCCAGGTTCAAGACCCAAGCATTGCCTTACAGGGTGAGCTCCTGTCCGGCCCACCTAGAAGTTCAAAAACATGTAAATTCAAGTAGGTAAATAGGTATCACTTTGATGGGAAAGTAACAGTATTCCGTGCCGCTTGCTGAATAGTTTTGCCAGCCACATGACCACAGAAGTGTCTTCAGACAATGCTGGCTCCCTTGGCTAAGAAATGAGATGAGCAATGCCCCTGGAATCGGATATGGCCAGACAAGGAAAGATTTACTTTAGCAATACTGAGTGCTTTTACAGAGGAGTGCTATCAATTTGTTAGCAAGGGACTTATTAGATAGAACTAGAAAATTCTTTATTTAGTAGTCCATAAAGCAGACATCCTGTTGCTTTCTTTTCCCCCCTAAAACAAAATTAATTTGCAGAGCCAAGAGTGATTAATGCTACAGGGTAACAATGCATGCACTGACCATCTCTTGGACCAACTTCAAGCATTCTTCCATTCAGCATCCCTTACACAGGACCATACCGCAGCTCTTGTGGCTCCACCTTAAGTCCCTTCAATCTAGTAGAAGGACCAGGAAGTTGTGAATGGATGCTTTCAGAGCCCACTCTCTCCATCCTCCATGGACAAAGTATTAACTTTTATTGAACTAATGTTTTTAAGAAAGGATTTTTACAATCCTCAAATATTTAACAAGAGGATCCTATAAATCCCTATAAGTTTCTTCAGCCACGTTGCTAGGCTTTCCTGTCTTAACTGCAGATATGGACCACTTGTAGTGCCTTTGCTTCTTTTTATATTTTATAATTATTTTTATAATTAATTCATTAAGCATGCCTGTCGCCTTGTATTGATGTTCGATTATTTTTTTGTGCAGTCCGTTATTGCAGTCCAAGTAATACTCTTGCCTAGAATTGAGAACTTTTTTTTTTTGCTAGCTTCTTTGGGAAGATGAGAGAGAGAGAGAGAGAGAGAGAGAGAGAGAGAGAGAGAGAGAGAGAGAGAGAGAGAGAACTAGTAGTATCTAATAGTATCTTATTTACAGATAGAAATGCAGAGGAATCCAAGATATTCCCAAATAGACCCAAGAGGTTATAACATTATGTTTTTAGACTAGTGCTAGCACTTTGACAGAGAGAACTCTAGGTAAGATTATTCAGACAGACTTTTAAATGACGTCACTGTCGCCAGTGGCTGTCTTGAGATAGGCTTGCAAAGTTTGGATGCCTATTACCTTACAGAAGAATGAGATAGATATGAATTCTTCAAATGTAGTATTACAGATTGCAATCACAGCTTTAATGGACAAATGGACCGAGAAAAATTAAGCAGTATTGAAAGTCCCAAGATCAAGGCCTGCTTCAGACATGATCCTTTTTATATCTGATTCTTGCTGAATGTACTCATGGAGGTCCATCCCATGAACATATTTACAACAAGAGAAGAGAGCGTGGCAGTGGACAAAATAGTGCAAATAAGAACTGAAGAAATACAAAGAAAATGGTGATACCAGACACGGTCACTGCACTTACAGTACAGCCACTGCTATCAATCTTTAATCTCCCAAAAATAGATTCTGTTTGCAGTTGTGCTTGAACGCAGCATTGGATTTTGTTCCTTGAGGGAGAACAGATAATAAAATTCAAAAGGACACACATTATCAGACAAATGTGAAGAGATTGGCTTGTTTACCTCCACAAGGCAAACAATTTGAAAATCCACATTAGATGCCTTTGACAAGTTTTCTGTCATAGAGAGTGAGAGTCTTTCCATCACAATAGAGAAGATTCATAGAGAAAATAAGAGAAACTAAATAGTGTTTCCAATTTATATGGCAGCCCAGAATGTTGGAAATACACACAGCAAAAATACCAGTTTATGGAGTTTTATCAGTGTTGTGATGTATTACCCTTGTATTACGTGGGTACTGAGAATCAAGGCTGTGAACTTGAATGTTGGAGAAACTATAGGTAGGATATCTTGATGTAATGATGAAGGTGATCTGTTGCAGTTTTGTTTGATGACTGGAAACTGACCAGAAAGCCAAATTATTCAAGTCACCAATACATTAAAAAAGTGCTAAAATCAGTACCACTTCACCCATGAGAATAACTTGCTTTGCCTGAATTATTAATATAGAATTAATATATGGTCCAGATGATGTTTAGTTCTTTAGAGTTTTATATATGTTGAATGCAAGTTCAATATGATTCCAATGACTTCAACAAGAGCCCCAAAGATATACTAAGAGAATTGGATAGGCATTCCAAAACATTTAGTGAATGATGATCAAGCAGCAAATTATACCCCCAATCAAGAACTACCAACTCAGCAAACAATCAAACAGTAACAACAGTCTAATCAAAGAACTACTAAGAAGAAAACAACATTCCCACCAACACTGACAGGAAGTGACATGGTATATAAATAGAGAGCAAAACCCACTGGCACTGAAGATGTTACCTAGTTGGGCAATGAAACACCTGCAAGAAAACAATCAAGCTCAGAGAGCACCAAGGACTCCATAATTTCAACCCTGAGCTACAGACATTCTCTTCTATTGGAGTGACAATTTGTACAGTAGCTGATCTGTAGCTGAACATTAACGAAAAAGAATGGAATCTGGCATGTCATCTCAACACTATATCACCTAGCTATGGGTGGATTGGCTGAAAGTTTTGTACAAAGTTTCAAGAAAGCTTCATGAGAAATGTCTGGTCAGAAAAAAAAATCACACCGAAACCTTGAAAATTTTCCAGTTGCTTATTGTAACACAATGCATGCAACAATAAATTAGACACCAGGAATGTTGTTTTTCAGCTTGAACTTTACCTTCAAACCTAATGTAAGAAGAAACATTTAGGATAATCAACCAGAACAAATGGAGCTATTTTTCATGCTGAAAAAGAGCAATTAATTTATTGTGCAAACTACACCATCAAGAGAGTATAGAGGGAAATATAAACAGACTACTAGAAATATCAAAAAGGACTTGAATCTTCTTATACTGTTGAAATCCTCCTGATAATATTTGGAGAAGTCATCTTGAACAGTTCAGAACAGAAATACAGAAAGAAGTTGTGCCTGATGTGATTAGGGACTCATCTATATTTCTTGAGTTACCACTAGTAGCACCTATCCCTGAAATGGTGATTGCTACATGGGTGCCAGTATGGTTGAATACATCATGGTTGAGTGTGGTATGCAAAAGCCATCACAGTGCTTTGACTTAGCATATTGTATTTGAATATAAGAAAGTATGTATGTCAGCTAAGATGAGTGTGTTGGATTACTGATTGATTAAGCATGCCTGTGTTGGCCAGTTACTTTGAGCTGCCTGTATATGTTGTAATTCGTGCCAATTTATTTCTTCCAGTAATGTCAATAAATGAAACTAGTAGGAAATAAGTCCTACTCCTGATACAAGTGTTTTGGGTTGATCAGTAGAAGAGAAGAAACACTCCCAGTGTAGATTGGAGTAATAGGAACTGGTAAAGGATAAAATTTCCAAATTCCAGTATTTCAGTCCAGGACTGGAGGAATGCACTGAAAATCTGTGATAGAAAAGGCTTGTGCCTTTGAGTTATGAAATGCCCCCAAAGTATTGTTTTTGTGGCTGCTAAATATATGAATAAAATAAAGAAAGCTATGGTTGCACAGTGGTTAGAATGCAGTATTGCAGGGAAAATCTGCCCACAGCCAGGAGTTAGATCCTGACCGACTTCAGATTGACTTAGCCTTCCATCCTTCCGAGATTGGTAAAATGAGGACCCAGATTGTTGGGGGCGATATGCTGACTCTGTAAACCACTTAGAGGGAGCTTTAAAGCACTATGAAGTGGTATATAAGTCCAAGCGCTATTGCTATTGCTAAATATTGAGCATAGAGCTCACTGTGGAGGCGGAGGGGAACAAGACTCTGATCTCTCTCAACCGAAGCGATGGCTCCGGACTGGAAGTTATAAAAAGGTACGTTTGCAATGAAAGAGAGAATGGAGAAAGATAAATGCTTTGTTCCTTTATATCCAGTTGACTGTAAGCTACAGCAAGATGAATTGCCATCTGACAGGTCTTTATATGTACAGCCTGAGAATACTAAACAGCATCAGTGAAAATAAAAGGTCTGCCGCTCTTACTTTTAAAATCAAAATGATTTAGTGAAGCACACAACGATCTGCTGCTGCTAAGTGAAATGATCATTGCAGTTTAAATTAGTAGCAACATTAGGGCATCTTCTTTGCCACAGGACAAGAGAAAGATGATAAATAGTGACAATGAGTGAAATCAACACTTTAAAACCAGGATACTAAAGAAATAACCTCATTAATCTTCTTACTTACTTTTCCTCCTGCAGTCTCACCAGTGTTATGGATGCCTAGATGATTTATCCCCCACTTTTACCTTTGTGATGGTGAAACTATGATGCACATGTCAAAGATGACATGCCATGATGTTTTGGGTGACACACCAGCATTCACCATCACCCAACAAAAAGTATTCTTGAAAGCATGCCCCATTTTCACATGAGCTTTGGAGGCTGTAGAGGCCGTGTGAGAATGGATTGTGCTCTCATGCAGTTTCTGCACCCTCCATAAATGAATATGTTTTACTTGTATTTCTTTTTTCTTTTTTGGATTATTTGATGTTTCTTTATATAAAATACATAGCACCACACATGATTGGACTGTATTTTTTTTTTTTAAAAAAAATAAGTAATGAATTATTTCTCTTTGGTTAAGGGGTGATGGTAGTGGTGGTGGTGGTGGTGACACACCAGCAGAGTCAAGTTAGGCATTTCCCAATTGTTGACCTGCCAAGCTCAAAAGGCTTGCCATCACTGACTTATCCCATGCAGACATGAATAATGATCCCCCAGCATTTTAAAGACCAGCATTTGATAGAGCAGCCATGAAGGACTTAGAAAATACATTCTGGTGCCATAACCTGCCTATTATCTGTCTACAAAAATCACACAAGCACACCAATGGTTTTCCTTGTAACATCCGGTGGAAGTGTCTATTGGACTTTGAAGAATCTGGATAAGAAGAGAATTGATGCTTTTGAATTTTGGTCCTGAGAATACTATGGATAGCAAGAAAACAAACAAACAAACAAATAAACAACATGAAAGACCAGGTTAGGGAGAGATCCTCATAGAGAGAATTATCTATATGGACCCTAAGAGTCAATAGTGGGTTGTTAGCAAATAACAATAAAAGAAAACAAGATAGTACTAATAGTAAAAGGTACCTTGGGTGCAATCTGAAAACATCTGGAGGGCCAATTGAACACCACTGACATTGACAAAATCACCATCAGTCTATTACAAAAGGCAGCTTTACTTAGTACAGTATCCTGAGACAATATCTTTAACCCCACTAAACAATATCATCTGCCTATCTCAGGTCCCTGGGAAGGACTTGATAGGTGGGTAAAAATGCAAAATCTAGTCTAAACATCTGGCTGAGTGCGCGACAAACCATAATATTTTTTTACTGATTTTCAAAACCTTTGACAAATATTAAGATCCTTGCTATTTTTATATCTCTAGAAAGACTATTGCACCAGCCTATGGAACTGGATGTAGAACATTTAAAGATATTCTGATTTTGCAGTTTGTTATTTAATCCTAATTTCATGCTTGGGGATGATAGGATGCTTTAGTAAGAATGTACAGCTTTGAATAAAATTTTGCTTACAGTAGCTTATAAGGATGGGTATACTTCACACAAGTGGATTTAAAGACTGATTAATTCAATATACATATATTTGGGTATTTAAATGGAGACACTGACTTATGCAAAAAGAACATCTAGAATGATTAGGCAGATGTGTCACTTTTGTATGAGAGATCAATTCGCTAATGACAACTTAATATGATATTCTCCAGATGTGGTAGATTATAATTTGGAGTTAAAATTGGAGAATTGGAAGGGAAAATCAGTTCAGGAATCCAAGATACAGCATCACTGAAAAATAGCTACTCATAATCAGTTTGAATAAATCCAATCCACTGGTGGGATTCAGCCAGTTTGCACCACTTTGGCAGAACTGATAGCTAATTTTTTGTTGCCCAGGCCCAGAATGGACTTCCGGAAGCAGCATCCACACAGAGAACCGGTTGTTCACATATTTGAATCCCACCACTGATCCAATCCCTCTATCTTTCTAGCTAATTGGTTACCCTGCTGAACGGCTTCTATCTGTTCCCATTTTTCAATTGAAACCTGCCTTTCTGTAACCTAGGAACCAATCAACCTAACAACCAATCCCCTGTAATCTAAGAGCCAATCAACCAATCTGTACCCTAAGAATCAACCCAAGAACCATCACCTTCTTCTCTATAACGTTTTCCCCTTTATCTTTTCTTTTGAAGGCTATCGTATTTAGTTCATTTCAGAATAATGTTTTTAGACCCTGATCTTCATTATAGGTAGTCCTTGAATTACCACAGTTCATTTAGTGACCGTTCAAAGTTACAACGGCACTGGAAAAAGTGAGTTGTGATCATTGCAGCATCCCTATGGTCACCTGATCAAAATTCAGGTGCTTGGCAACTGGTTCATATTTATAACGGTTGCAATAACCCATGGTTACATGATCACCTTTTGGGATCTTCTGACAAGAAAATTCAATAGATAAGGCAGATTCACTTAACAATTGGGACAAGAAAGGTCATAGAATGGGGCAAAACTCACTTAATAAATGTCTCACTTAATATTAAAAATTTGGAGCTCAGTTGTGTTGATAAGTCAAGGACTATCTGTATTACCTGTATTCTTTAGATGTGTTTCAGTTTGTCTGAATCTCTTAAGTACATTGCCCGGTTTCAACGCATTCAGAGGAAGCCAAGTTGACAAAACAGTAATCATTCTGTGGGATTTTCATGTAAAATATATATTTGAAGGCTCATTACTGGAGCACAATGGTAATGGAGAGATAACAACCTTCCAGATCTGTGTTTGGGTTCCTTCTGGCATTCTGGCATTTGGCTGGTCATTACATGTAAGTATTCATTGGGCAAGATGGGCCATTAGTATGATTCAACAGGACTTTTGCTAGTGTTCTTACAACCTTCCTTTTCATCTTCCTGTTAATTAACCTCATTTTCAAGAAAAAAAACCTGAATCTTTTGGGCAGTTTTCTAGTTTCAGATAAACTGGGTTTGATATAATGGATTTTAGTGGACAAGAAATTTTCTCTTCTCCAGATGAAAGGGACTTGAGTCTCACCACACGCTGCATTGTTGAAAACTAACAAGATATGATGGAATAATAGTAATAATAGTTACTGATGGAATGGACTTTTGATACCAATTCCCTCCTCTGACTTTCAGAAGTTTTACCTCCATCAAGTTCACACACCTCACCTCCTTGACATTGAAACATGTCTTTGAGTGTTCTTGTTTATGGTTTATGTTGACAAGATAAATACCGAGTTATTACAACTTTGAAATGACTTCTTAAGAGGTTCTTTCTCCTTTAAGTTGCCAGAGCAACTGAAAAGTAGAGAGTCACAGATTCTTCTTTGAAGATGTTTCCTTAGCAACTGAAGCCCCATGAAAATTACGAGCATTGGTTTTGTTAGATTTTTCCTCCAAAAGAAGTTTCTTTGGTTAAAATTCTTTTCTCCTTCTTTAAAGAATAATTATTTTACTTCCCCAAATTGCTATAAAGAAATCAATTAAAACTGAACAAGAAAAATAAAGTTATCAGCATGTTGACAAGAACACCAAAACCTTCAACTTTTATCACATTCAGCTCAGAGTACCATAAGAATCAGAATCCAATTTATTATTATTATTATTATTATTATTATTATTATTATTATTATTATTATTATTATTATTATTATTATTATTATTATTATTATTATTATTATTATTATTATTATTATTATTATTATTATTATCTCAGTGGGCCAAAAGATCAAATCATTAGAATTCTCCTGCTCTTAACATTCCTTCAAAATAATAGTTATTTTGGTTAATGCTGGAAAACCTATTGAGCTTAACCCTCAAATGGGATCTTTTGGTAGCAGGAGAAACTAGTGCATGAGGGGCTTATCTACCATATAGTTGTTTCTTCTAAAAAAAATAAATCCAGATATATTTTCAATCGTTTGTTTCCTTTCATAACTTTTGACCTTCCAAACCTAGAGGGTTACCTTCACTTAACCTTGAAAATTACTGGGAAGATTATCCATTTTCCATAGAAGATTGCGTGTTACCAAGCTATCGTGCTATTTCTCAAAATAC
Source organism: Azemiops feae (assembly GCA_023970755.1). Classification (NCBI taxonomy): domain Eukaryota; kingdom Metazoa; phylum Chordata; class Lepidosauria; order Squamata; family Viperidae; genus Azemiops; species Azemiops feae. The sequence continues at coordinate 51,865 of JALGBA010000178.1, read as the reverse complement.
CAAGCCAAATGAGAAAGCAGACCCAAATATGATTATCCTTTATATTGGCTTCTAGGATGAGGATGGCAAATAAAATAGAACACTCTGCATTTTTGTCCTACAAAATGCTCCATTTTTAAGCATTGTGATTTTCATACTGCATTCATACGCAATCTTTTCCTTGCTTCCCCCTCTTTCAAATTTATAATTTATTATTATTATTTTATATATATAAAATATTCATTTTCTTTATTTTTTAATTTGTGGAATGATGCCAATTAAAATAACATTTAATTAATACATGTGAAATTGCAATGCACTACATTCTTATTTTCTAACCAAGAGTGTCAAAATATGGGTCAAGATACAGAAGCAACATACGGATACTCATATTAAAAAAATGTGCTTGAGTAGACAGATTGGAAGTTTCATTGGTTCAAGCTCAGTTTTCAAGCTTTTAGAAGTTGTATGAATAAGTAAAATTGATTTAGCAATTTCCTATAAAAAAGGATTACAGGTCTAAAAGTCATAGTTAATTCCTCCAGAAACTTAACCTCTGTGGAATAAAAGGTTAAGTTCCTAAAAACTGACCAAATTTCTTAAGTTGAATAAACTAAGAAGTGTTTATTATTAATATGAAAATGGATATCTTAAACTAGTTTAATGTCAGAATAATATATGTATGAACAATTACTTACAGCTTTTATTCTATTAGTCTCCCATTCTGCAACTGCCTGTTGCTTCATAACCGTGTAGGATCTTTTGATCATATGTCAATTCAATTCAATGTATATGTAAAATCATATTTGCATATACATTTGCAGTTGTATTGTTCATTTTTTCCAAGAAGACATTCTCAGCAATTAGACTGCAATAACAAACAAGCAAGTCCTTCTTTGCCCAATACATTTTCATTTGGACCTTCAAACATTGATGAAAGAGCTGAGTAGATTGAAGACTGATTATGTTTTGAATGATTGCACCAGATCCTTGAAAGATTGTATTCCAACATTTCTGACCAACAAAGAAGAAAATAAGGCCATTCTAATTTTCTTGCTGGCACTTCCTTCTTACTGAACCATATTTAAGAATAAGCATAATAAGTGATCAGTATTTTCTATGTCCACCTTCAAGTGCTTCTCACTTGGGCTAAAATTGATTTCATAGTTTACGTTTGCCAAATTAATGCTAATTTAAGTTCCTCCATAGACCCCAGACCCTTTGCCAGGTTTCCTTAAGATCTCAAGAGATACCTACAGTATATGGGTAGAGCACATTGACTTTCATGCAGTGGAAGGTATTCCTTTACTGATTACATGTCATTACCAGTTGTTTCTATTTCCTTCAACTTTAATTTTCCAGTTAAGATTAAATGACTCACATAATGCATTTATAACCAGTTTGTTTGATGTAAATTACTGAAGTACTTAAATTCATTTTCCACTACAGGTTGCACATTTTTTAAACTATACATGCTAAGCCTTATTTTTTCAGTCTTTAAGCTGAGCATAATTATTTTTATGAAAAAGAGGATAGGTTATTTTTTTCCTTTTCTACCAGTTCCGTATTTAACCATACTCTATTGGAATGTGCTTACATGTGGTCAAGTAGTTGTTCAAGTTGAAGTAACCCAAAATTCAACTTTAAGCTAAGGCTCCTTCCTTAATAGATTTATAAATTCCATTATTTAAGAATCTAGTCCTTTTCCCCCTTTGGACTAATATCTTCTCCAGCTCATAAACCTACCTTCCGAGATGTTAACACATATGACAATTGAGGTAATATATTCATTTTATAACTGCCACTTCATCTAACCAAGACAGTTTTGTCCACCTTTTCAGTTCTTTCCTTATTTCATTAATTAATGGTACCTAATCATTTTTGTTGTAAATTTCACTCCTAAATTTGATAGAAGATAGGGTAGGGATATCATATTTTTTGATATCTTTCCTTAGTCCTCTATTAACTGCAAACCTCTACCAAGAGACTGAGCTAGTTAAAGAGGAACTATCTGATCAGGAACAAATGTTATAAAAGTATAAAAATGCTACAATTCAAAATACATTTATAATATATAAATTATGTACACATTATAACACTTATTACTGTAAAATTACTAGAAGGAAATTATAATGCTTTGATATGTTTATCTTTTATTGCTTTTAAAAAATATTTTTTAAACAAAATATTAAATTTTTAAATAAATCTATTCAATAGCTAAAGGTGAATAAGACACACTAAAAAAAACTGAATAAAAACTTATTTGATAAAGTTAAACAAAATATAAAATTGAGACGTTGCCTCTAGGAACACCTCAAAAGTGCTCTTTTATGGCCTATGGAGATCCACCAAACTCTGCCCACTGCCTCAGGTTTGATCCTGATGGGGCTCAAGGCTGATTCAACCTTCCATCCTTCCAAGGTTGGTGAAATGAGGGCCCAGATTGTTGTGGGCAATATGCTGACATTTGTGAAACACTTAGGGAGTGCTGTAAAGCACTGTGGAGCAGTATATAAGTCTAAGCCCTATTACTAAAAAGAAAAATATAATAGTCATAATCTTGTACTTCTTTTTTTTAATTTTACTATCATGAATTTCATTATCAGAACATATTATATTAGCAAGACATTCAGTGCCATGACAAAGATGGGGAAGATGATGGACTTTCCTGTTTATTATTTCTATTGAATGGAAATTTCCCATGCCTTATTTATCTGCTCATTCTTTCTTAAGGAACAATTCACCATTATCAAAAGCTTTCCATCCAATGAGATTAAATCATAGGAATTTTAAGTTATTGTTTATAAATTATAATAATCAATGCTTTACTTAACAAGTCAATAATTTGCCTTGCTTTAATATGCCCATCTGGGTCCAAAAAGATATGATTTGGTGTTTTATTACCAAGTCATTTAGTAAGAGCTATAAATCTATTTGCATCTTGATTAATAATAATAGATCTTAAAGATAACAACTTCCTTTCTTTACCTGATATTTTAGCTTTTCTCCAGAATGCTGATATTACTTTCACATCAAAATACCATTGAAGAAGACAAAATATGGTAAATAAGAATATTCTTGTCCTTGTTTAAAATTCTTACTTCTTACTAAACTTATCCTTCTTAAACCCTTCTTAAATGCTTACTAATTGTTTAAAAATTAATTACATCTTGTACTAATAGATTTACTAAAAGTATTTATATGTTTGTTTGTTTTAAAAAAAAAATCCAGTGTATCTACACCAAAACATCAGCTTTAACCTCTCTGGATTTGTTGAAGAATAGAGATAAAAGATAACAATAGAAACAGAAAATAAATAAAACATTTCTACATATCCTACTTTTATGAATGTATTTTTTGTCCTTTCTTTTTCTGAATCCACCACAACAACTTTTCTTTTTAATATAGTTAGATAGCAATTTAGAATTCTTAGCACTTCCAATTATGTACTGCATTTCATTGTAAATCTTTACAAAAATAAAAAAATAAATAAATTCCTTCCTCTTATCCTCAAGCCGTATATACATTTTCATTCATCTTTTGTTTATATGCTGTAGATCTAATTCCTTAATCTCCATTATTAATTGTTAATCTCTTCATTTGTGTTGTGCTCGTAATATAACTCTATTCACTAACCAGTTTCCTGTAACAAGTGTTTTCATACAGTCCTACTAATTGGTCTCAGTAGTTCCGCCTTCTTCATTTACATCAAAGGAGTGTTTTAGTGGGGATGACCGGGCACAATGGTCTAGAGGTGAAGATGCTCACTTCCCACTCTGAAGGTTGAGAGTTCAATCCAAAATAGTGGCAGAAGTTTCTCTATCAGGGCACAAAGAGAAAATATCTGCTGTGAACTCTGTGTAGGCATCAGGAAGGGCATCCGGCTAGTAAACACTCAGCTCCATTCAGTCGCCCGGACTCCACCACGAATATAGGGATTAAAGGTTAATAAAAAGAAAAAAATGTGTTTTAGTGGGGATCCAGTTTGGTGCTGTGAGAGGAGACTGTGAATTTTAGTCCCACCTTGGGATGAAGCCAGCTGGATGACCTTAGGCCAGTCTCTCTCCCTCAGCCCTAGGAACGAGGAAAGGGCAAAATCATCTTTGAAATCTTGCCAAGAAAACTGCAGGGACTAGTCTAGGCAGTTGCCAGGAGTCAAAAACTCAGGGCCACACAGTACTTTTCTATTTTCTATTTTCTATTTTCTATTTTCTATTTTCTATTTTCTATTTTCTATTTTCTATTTTCTATTTTCTATTTTCTATTTTCTATTTTCTATTTTCTATTTTCTATTTTCTATTTTCTATTTTCTATTTTCTTTTTATTTTGAGGCAAAATGAAGACATCAAAGTATAACTTAGTCTTCTATATGAATCTAATTGTTTAGAATAATAAAGCTCTTTGGTTATTAAGAGATTTCCAGGCATCCACTAAATACAGCTCATCTAAAATACCAGCACGTATTTAATCCTCTGGATCCACATTTTTTATCCTCAAGATTAGCTCTGAGGCCTATGAGCCTCAACAATAGAGTGCGTTTACTGTATTCATCCTGCTTGACTTATAAAATGAATGCATACAGCAAATAACATGTATTCAAATGTGTACCATAGGCTTATTTTGGTGTTAATTTTGAATTACTACACAGAAGTTCTGGGGAGAGGGGTGGAAGGAAAGGAAATGACAGAAATAGTATTGCATCATCATTATGATTTATTATTATCATTATGATAATGACTTATTTTTGGTCAACGACAAAGTCAAAAAGGCAGCTTCCTTCTGGCACTTTGATCTAGACACGGAAGAAGACAAAAAAAGAGTCATCATTATGCCAACTCTATATTTTTTTTAAATGTATTGTGATATTACACACTTATAAAAAAATGGAGTATGTGGCACAATGGGACAATGTTGCTTTCTTCATTCTAATGAAAGTTCTGGATATTTTGGACAAATATAGCACAGTAGAATCCTAGAGACTGAGGTAAAATGAGGGCCTGGTTGAAAAATCAATTGCTTGGGATCACTTTCATGGATCAAGAACCTGCTAAACGAAACCATTCAGCTGAATTTACAGAAGAACAGAGAACTTTCATCTTCATCTTTCTGTAAAAATGCTATAAAGTGTTAGTAAGAGCTGAGAGGTCTAGTGTCCTTTCTAGAAACTCACGTTCCTAAAATCTTTTAAATGTTAAAAAACTGCTCAGCCATTTTTAATGAACTGGTGATTCTCAACCTTGTTCGCAACAGAAAAAATATACTAAAGTCACATTTACATGCAGAGTTTCACAAAATGTATAACATTTTTACCTATCTGAGTACCCTTGTGATGTGGGTCACCATTAGACTTATTTCACTGATTGGGAAATGTCAGTGGCTTGATTTAAGTCCCAGTTAAACTCTAAGAATGTCAAAAACATCTTTGCTCAGGAACCTTATTTCATTGTAACCTAAGGAATTAGAAGGAAGACTGGCTGATTTAGGATAGTGCTTGCGTCAAACTTGGTTAATCAGATGTCTACAGAAAAGTGAAAGACAAAGTCTCCTTCGAGTTAAACCTGACTTACCCCTGGCATTTTCTTACAAATTCTATCTAACTTAATGTATCTTACTTCTAGACTTGCATATAGATGTGAAGGTTTGCACTGTATGTCTCCTAAAACCTTTGCCAGTTCTTTCTGAACAAAACTATTATTTCTTTTACTTACTGTATTTTACATATTTTACATATTATTAGGATTGTCTTCCAGCATGGTATCCCTGCAAATAATATGCAACTCCCAGAATTCCCCAGCCAGCATGATTGTTGAAGTCCATAAGTCTTTAAGTTGCCAAGTTTTGGGACTCCTGGATTAGAGGACAGCACATTAGTAGGATTGTGAGGAAAAGCGGATTTCTCTTCTTTAACCTGGATTAAACAATTGCTACTATTTATTCTCTTGAGAAGGTGATATTCTGAATTATAAGCACTCCTTGCTATTATTATGAACTCAGTCAATCTCAGAAGTTTCTCTACCTTAATTAGGATACAGTAGGCAAAATATTTTGGATTTTTCTTTTCCAGCTATTTCCCTCTTGGATGGCTAAATTCTGTTATCATCAAGATGCTTCCTGGTTATTAAAGTTTTTTTTAAATGAAAAATTGAGTGTTTCTGAGCCTATTTAGTGCACAGCTCAGCACATTTTTATGCATTTAATGAAAAGAATCCAGATGCCCACTTAAAACTGTTTTGCACATGTCAGTGCCTTATATTAGCATATAGTGCCAAAGACTGTGTTCCCTGAAAATTTATCTTTCATTGAGTGAAAGGCTAAAACAGAAGCAAATTTAAAACCAACCCACAGGGCTAAAAGTGTAAAACTCTTCTACAGTTTCTTCTGGAAGGACTGAGAATGTTATGCTCACCCCCTTTCAAAAGTAATTTTTGGGAAAAATATGCTAGATGCCCATGTATCAATAATCACATACCTGACTGTCAGTATTGCATATTTTCCCAAGGTTGGATAGTAAAGCATAATTCAGTTTTTAAAAATTCATGTATAATAGTGATGTTCTTGTTGACTTCCTTATGCTATCATTATTATGCATTAGCGTTTCATGATGTTGACAGGCACTCCTATTTGCATAAGTGAAGATGTTTTTGCTTCTGCCCGAAGAAATTTGCAATCCAATAGACTTACTCAATCCATCCTGATACTTGAGTTTTATGAACATACATAGTCTCCTAGAACACTAGAGTCAGAAAGATCATTTCGACCAGGAAGTTGTAATATTTTTTTTAGGATAATGACCACACTTGGGTTTTGAGGACCTTAATGGATTCCAAAAACACATCATGGGGGTAGAGTCCAAACTAAAATTGTTTTATGTTAATTTACATTACTATTTGATTAAAATGAAATATAATTTAATTAATTGCATGTTTAATCATTTCCCCTTTTATTACATTGCAAATAACAATGTAGTAACAAGTTTAGGAAGTTTGGTGAACTCTTTGAGGACTGTCTGGTGAAGTCTTTGGGAGACATCGTGCACCCCAGGTTGTACCTCTAGGCTACTGAGTTCAACCCCCTGCTTAATTCAAGGAAACAAATTAAAATATCCCAAGTAATGGATACCTGGCTCTGGTTGAACTCAACCAAGAAGAAGAATTGTACCATTTTGTTAGGTAACTGATTCTACTTGTCAAACTTCTCTTATTGATCCCCCACCAAAAAAACATTTAGCCAGAGAATTTATCTGGTAACTTTATCATTGTTATACATCCTGCATTCTTGGATGACAGAAAACAGATTGTACTCTTCTTCTGCATCCTTTATGTATGTGAAGAGCAGCCTTGTTTATCTGGAACACCTACCTACTCTATGTATTTAAAGCAGGTTTTTGTACTTTGGATGTGACATGGAATTTAGAGAAGAGGAGGATGAGGATGAGGATGAGGATGAGGAGAAGAAGAAGAAGAAGAAGAAGAAGAAGAAGAAGAAGAAGAAGAAGAAGAAGAAGAAGAAGAAGAAGAAGAAGAAGAAGAAGAAGAAGAAGAAGAAGAAGAAGAAGAAGAAGGAGGAGGAGGTGGTGATGGTGGTGGTTCCCCCTCTTTTGTATCATGTATCATGACATCACATCCCTGTAAAGGAGCAGGGCTTGCAGCCTGATCCAACCACTCTGCTTTTACCATTCCAGCTGCTGAGATCCCATTAACAAAGCAACAGGTCCACATTCATTTTACCCATTATTTTAATATGATTGTATCATGCAGGCTCAATACAGTAAACCACATAGTCACATCACCATTTAATAGAGCTTGTTCTTATCTAATGTCAACCTATTCCGCAACCAACATCCACCAGAATTATTCTAGGAATTCGTTATATTAAAATTTAAACAGCCACTAAAAATGTTTCCTTTTTATTTTTCTGGGTAAGCTAGCTTAAGTATTAATTCTTTATGCAGAAATGCCCTTGTTATTTAGATATATGCTCTAATTATTGTTTTAAATGCTACGATTGAGTTGCAGTCTTAAATTAGATTGTGGTAAGTTACAGCATAAAAAATAAAGCAACTACTTGTTCATTTTGGTAGCTAGATTCCCTTCAGCTAGGAAGTTTGGAGAAGAATGCCTCATTGCTTAACTATAAAAAGTCAATATAAGTTGGCTATTACTCCTCGGAATAAAGCACCTGTTTTTTTAATTGAGCCAGTCTGTCTAGCAGAATCTGAATCAGATAACCAAAACCTTAGATTGTATGCAGCCTCCAGACTTTCTTTTGCAGTTCCCAGAAACCCCACCCCCAAATTTTACAGAAAAAGTAGAAATTCAGCAGATTTTTATGGTGTCTTAGAATACCCATGACCCATCGGGACATCCTTTCAGAGAGATACTTCCTTATCTATAAACAGAATCACCATGACCAGATTGTTATTGTTTTGGTTTTAAAATTCAAGAAGAAAACATTTCATTAAAAATGAAAGATACCAAGCAAAACAAACATAGGTGCTTCTTGGTTAACAAAGGATGCTTTTGATGACAAGATTTGTGCTTGATCTGCCATTCTTTAAGAATGCTTTTAATATTTTCCTGGGCTTAAAGATACATACAGCTGACCATGCTGGAATATTAGTTTCTTCAGATAAATGAGCACATTCCTTGTGGTTTATGTTCATGCTTTATCTATAGTCAGAGGAACTATAGACCTAATTATGTTGATGATAATTCAATTTATTTATTTTAATTTATTAATTTATAAATCAAATGATTTAAAAACCCTGATGACTTTCCACTGAGTTGTAGAAAGCCATCAAAGGCAGTTTAAAAATAGGATCATGTGATATCCTGGAGGGCTAAAGCAGGATCAGTCAACCTGATCTTGGGCAGCTGAAGGAAGGGCTGGTCTAATTTTACAGTAGGAAGCAATGAAAAATGAAAGAAGAGCAAGGACTAAGGTCTAGGAGCTAATGTATTTGACTTGTACCAGTTTCTATTCCTTCTACAGCCACAACAGCTTACATGTGCATATCTGTGTGCCAGAGAAGAGGCCCATTAAGCAGTAAAAACATCCAGGCTTTTTTTCATCAACTTTAGTTCTTTAAGAAACAGCTTATGATGAGATTAGTGGCAAAATAATAGTAATAATAATAACAATAACAACAACAACAATAACAATAATGATAATTCTACATCTGCCTATCCCAGGTCCTTGGTAAGGACTCAATAGGTAGACAAAAATGCCAAATCCAGTCTGAACATCTGGCTGACTTTGCAATTATTATTATTATTATTATTATTATTATTATTATTATTATTATTATTATTATTATTATTATTATTATTATTATTATTATTATTATTATTATTATTATTATATTATTATTATTATTATTAAGATCATTCTCAATTAATAATAATAATATATAATAATAAGAATAATAATAATATAATATATAATAATAATAAATATAATTAATAATAATATAATAATAAAGTTGGAAGGGACCTTGAAGGGCATCGAGAAATTTTAATTCCACCCCCTGCTCAGGCAGGAAACCCTACACCATTTCGGACAACTGGCTGTCCAGTCGCTTCCGTTAAAACTTCCAGTGTGGGAGCATCAACGTTCTGGAGGCAGGTGTTCCACTGGACTCTTCTAACTGTCAGGAAGTTATAATTATATTAATATTATGATATTATATTATTAGTAGTATTACTTATTATTATTATATTATTATTATTATTATATTATTATATTATTATTATTATATATGCTATCATAATCATCAATCAGTACCTTATCATCTCATTATAGTATATATGATAATAAATAATAATAAGAATAATAATAATACTAATAATAATAATAAAATAAATAATAATAATAATAATAATACTAATAATAATATAATAATAATAATAGAAATGATAGATATCGAAATAGAAAGACTGGGGCAAAAGGAAGCAAGGTTAGTCCCAATAGTAATAGGGCCTTGGGTGCAATCCAAAACAACTGAGCACACTGAACATCATTAGTCAATTGCAAAAGGCGGCCCTTACTAGGAACGCTCCCATACGCGACGATATCTGTAATACCACAAACATCACACTGCCTATCCCAGGTCCTTGGTAATGACAATAGGTAGACAAAAATGCAATCCAGTTGAAACATCTGGAGGGGATAACGGTGCGATTTGATCAATAATAATAAAATAATAATAATAATAATAATAATAATAATAATAATAATAATAATAATAATAATAGTAGTAGTAGTAGTAGTAGTAGTAGTAGTAGTAGTAGTAGTAGTAGTAGTCAATCCCTTGCTTCTGGATGGGGGAGGGAGCAAGGGATTGTGAGACTGGCTGGGAAACTGTCACAGAATATTGAAAAAGAAGATCTTAAGACTGCAGCAGTAGTCTGACTATACTAGCAGCCTGAAGCAGCCACACATTTCCTAAATTTCATTCATTCGGGATTCGTGGTCCCATACTTTGGACACATTCTCTAAATTACTCCACTTGAGGTACCTTGGTTCAAAATTTGTCACCAATTAAACACTGTTTTGTCCAGTTAAAGGTCATGACAATTAAAATTTTAGTAGTATATACTGTAGGTGTGCTGTAAACTCATTAAGGAAAGTAGATATATTTACATAGCATCTATCAGGTTTAATGCATTTATTTTGTTTACTTCCCTGCAACTGCAGAGTGGTTCAAAAGTCTCTCTCTCTCTCTCTCTCTCTCTCTCTCTCTCTCTCTCTCTCTCTCTCTCTTTCTAATGCCCTCTATAGATTTTAGAGATATATTCTCTTTTAAAATTCAGCCTGTTCACCAAAGGTTTGGCCACTTTTTGTCTACTTCAACAAAAATCTTGTTAGCAAGAAATGATTATTCTACTTTATGGCTGGAAAAAGAGAAGGAGATATCGAAAACATGAAATGCAAAGTGTGCTTCACATTCATAATTCATTAATTTCCACCATTATTTCTGTGGTATATCTCGGCAATTTCCGGTTGCTGATTCTCTTTGACTTTAGCACTAGCAGTGGAACATGTTTCAAGAGCTAAACTAATGAAAGTCTGAGAATTCATAATATCAAAGAATACATCTTTTTGATACAGATATATTTAGGGTAAAGTCCTACAGCCTGCTAGGTATGGGGACACTGGAAGGCTCTGTGGATACAGAAGTCTCATGACATGTTATTGTAGTCCTGGGTTGATGGTAATAATGTAGGTGCATGTGGGAGTAGACAGGATACCTTCAGGATTCTGTCCCATTAATAAGATAAAATTAAAATAAAATGTCATGAGAGTCTTTAACTCCATCCTCATTATGTCAAATGATTACTGTATAAGCTAGACTGCTGCATATTCGATAGATGTTTGACTTGATTCAGCAAAAATCTTCTGATTTTCTAATATCAGTCCCAATATTTTCAATGTAAGTCTATCAAGAAGTATGATCAGAGATTATTCACCAAGAACAAACCTTGTGCAACATTTTAGATCACCTTCAAAATAATGCCTTCCAGATTATTCACATATTTTTCTATAACTTGTCAAGTGCATTGAAATAATTAGAGGCAAAGTAAGCTATTTTGTATGTATATGTATGATTGTTTAAAAACTTTTATTGCTTTCTACAATAAGCGTACGTGTACTTAGAGGAGAATTCAATCTGAATGGTGTTGAAGTTCAACCAAAATTGTCTTATGGATTTTGCAGATAATATCACTTCTCAATGCATAGAGTTGGCCTCTAACCTTAAAGCAAAAAATTCACTCTAACCAATAGATGGGCATCTAGCTTCTGTTTGAAATTGAGCAAATAGTTCCATATCAAATGAATTTAATATTTACCATTCTATTATTTAAGCCCATTGGCATAGTTTCTATACAAAATGATTAATAAAGGTCACGTTTTACTCTAGTCAAAGGGAAAAATATTTGGGTATATGAAGAATACAACCATACTACACATCAATATTCTCTTCCCCAATTCCTTCAAAGATTTGTCATAAACAATAGCACTTAGACTTATATACCGCTTCATAGTGCTTTACAGCCTTCTCTAAGCATTTCCCAGAGTCAGCATATTGCCCCCAACAAACTGGGTCCTCATTTTACCAACCTCGAAATGATGGAAAGCTGAGTCAATCTTGAGTCAGTCAGGATCAAACTCCTGGCAGTTGGCAGAGTTTGCCTGCAATATTGCATTCTAACCACTGTGCCACTATGGCTCTTAAGACTCTCTCCCTTTTTTATTGTTTTAAAGACTGTTATAAACCCATTTCTTTCTGTTGATATTCTTCTGAAGTTGTTTAGAAAATACCCAGATAGTATCAGAAAAATGTCTGGCCAATACAGTGGAAGGTATTTCTTTGACTGGGGAAACTGAGTCCATTCTGTTTTTTTAACTCAAATATTCAATTCACTTTATCAGAGAATAACTTCTTCGGAAGTTTTGATCCAGTTCTGAATGATCCAGTTCTGGTGTGGCCTTTTTAATGAAGTGAAAAATTATGACCGCATCTGCATATATAACCATATGGTTTGAAATGACTTCTCTTTATGAAAACATGCAGGCCCTCTTCAAATGTGAATTTATTATAGGGAAAAGATTTTGAATATGAGAAAACAGTCTGAACATCATCACCTATGGGAGCCTGGCAGGAATGGACAGGGAAAAGCACCGGATAATCTGTAACATCTTTTCCAACTCATACATTTTGTATGTGCATTCACTCACTTCAAGAAAAACCAAGCCTTTAATGAATCTCTCATCTTAGGACTTCATGAAAAAAATCAAATGCACAATAACAATTTACAGCAATTGACTGAAGCGGCGACACTCAAGGAACATGGAAATTAATGCACACAGGCATTAGCGGCGTGAGAATTAAAGTCTAATTAGAACCACTCTGAGTCAAGTGTCAGCAAGTTAATCATACAAGATCTCTGAAATAACACCAAGCAGGGTGTTTTTTTTTTTCAGGAAAGCAATAAAATAAAATCACAGCAAACATGTAATTGAAAAATGCAACATTTTGGGAAGCCTAAACAAACCAAACTAAAAAGAAACCAACTCATAGGAATAGTTACATAAATAGACTTTTATCTAGCTAATCCTGTTTATTTGTGCATTTGTTTGAATTTTTTACGTTATTTTATTTTGCTAATTTGTATTTGCTCTACTTCACAGAGAAAATTATTACTTGCCTTCAAGAAGGATTACTAAAACTTCAGAAAATCTGTTTTGTGTATTTTTGTGGGCAAATTTAATCCAGGAAGACGGGACCATATTGGACTTTTGAAAACATGTGATGTGGACTTTCACAAAATAGCTACCATTGGGTCACAAGCCAGATAGAAAAATTATAACTTCCATAACACTATGTATATATATATATATATATTACTTAAAACATTTAAATAGCTGCTCCTCTTTTAACCAATTCTGAGTGGCTTCCAATAAAAAATAGTGCACATATATATCAACACACACACAAATTATACATATATATATATACTGTATAATACATACACACATATATACATATACACACACAAACACACATGCCACATGATTGGATAATCAAGTGCCTAGAAATAACAGCAGTCATTAGAAAACTTTGCACAAAGATCAGTGGCACAATGCAAGACACGGTTACTGGTCAATGGTGATAGATTGGGAGAGGGTACTATCAAGAGAGGAATTTTCCAAGAAGACTCACTATCACCACCACTAGTGTCAATAGTGTCAATGCACTATTTCCCCTGTCAACAATACTGAATAACTCAGGCCATGGCTACCAAACATCAAAAACATCTGCCAAGCTATCTCACCTCCTTTATATGGGCCACTTGAAGCTGAATGGAAAAACACCCTCTGAAACAGAATCCCTGCTCAACACTGTCCATATATACAGCCAAGATATTGCAATAGAGTTTGGACTAGACAAATGTGCCATGCTCACAATCAAACAAGGAAAACAAATCAGCATTGACAAATTCACCATTGGTCAATTGCGAAAGGCAGCTTTGCTCCAAACAGCTTACATCAGGCATGTCAAACTGCTGGCCCATGGGCCGGATGCTTCACGCCAAAACTGTGCCCACCCCATTGCCGGCAATGGGGGAAAAGTCACGATACGTCGCGCGATGTCACATAACATGGCGAGTTTGACATGCCTGGTTTACCTGTAAGACTAGGATTACCTGTAAGACTAGCAAACATCCACATCTGCCTATCTCAGGTCCTTGAGAAGGACTCGATAGGCAGACAAAATGCCAAATCCAATCTGAATATCCGGCTGATTGTGCAACAAAATATAATAAGACATGTGAATCTGGGAAGTTCTCTGTTATCAGTGTTCACTTTGTCCTTAGTTGTCCTCAACTCAACAATTAGATAATGAGATGAATGGACTGAGTTTATTGTCATTAGCAGTGTCTGCCAGGCTCACAGATGCAGAGTTGCCAGCTCCAGATCAGAGTTTGTTGATCCTTATGATAAAGCAGAGCAGCAATCACAGGGAGAGAAAAATTTAACTTTATAATAACTGTGTATATTTGGGAAGCATCAGCTTTATTGTTCCAGCCCCAGAAACAAACTGACTGCATGAATCCTCATCTTCTATTCAGAATAACAGAATTGGAAGGGACCTTGGAGGTCTTCTAGTCCAAGCAGGAGACCCTATACTATTTCAGACAAATGGCTGTCCAGTCTCTTCTTAAAAACCTCCAGTTTTGGGGCACCCACAACTTCTGGAGGTAAGTTGTTCCATTGATTAATTGTTCTAACTGTAAGGAAATTTCTCCTTAGTTCTAGGTTGGTTTCAACCATCTTACCTAGATCATTTTTTTCAGAGAGACCTATATAAACTTAGTAATTGAGGATGTGGCTAGCTGGAGAGAGTCTGCTAATAGTGACTTGGTGAGATGCCTTTCTGAATTTGAGACAATAGCCTTACAATAAATGTGGTTAGCTGAAGAAGATGAACCAACACAACACCAGGGTTTCCAATGCTGGTATAGCCTTGCCCCAAAATTAAAGAATAAAGAGTGAATCTCTGGAAGCTTATGTGTTCTTACAAAGGAAGAATTGCAATGGCAAACAAGAAATTGTAGAATGGGAATAAACTCCCTCAAATACTAGCCGTGAAATTCAGAAAGAGAGATTTTGATCTTATATTACTAAATGTTTACATTCCCCCCAATATGTCTCCTTATTACAGCTCTGGTTATTGGATAGGTTTAAAAATAATATTGTAAGAAATAATTATTCTGCATACTCAAGCAACAATCATATTACTTGGTGATTTTAATGCTAAACTAGGCCAATCTCATCAAGAACTTGCTTGATGTGGTGGATTTCTACATTATTTTTTTCAATAATCATCCTCTGTGATTTAATACAAGTAATATTTCTGGCCTGTATTTGGCATTGATTTGAAAATGTAATTTTCAAATTCTGGGAGGCAAGGGTCATAATTATGTATACCTGTACACATTTCACTCAGCCCATTTGAGCATTGTGTTAGATCTCATCTGTGTATCAAGAAGTAAAGCTGACCTCTATTCAGAGGTCATTGTCTGTCCAAAAGGGGAAAGTGATCATCAGCCCAGTGAGTGTCAAATTTTCAGATCATTCAGATTTAAGATCATATAACACAGCTGATATTAATAACACAGGTGAGTCAAAATTAAATAAAATATAAGGTTAACATGGTCCAAGGCAATACTGAATAGCCTTAAATCAGATGATGTTGCCAGTTGGGCCTTAATAATCCAGTCACTCATGACTGACTGTCTTCAATGCATTCGCTTATTTGTGTCATATATTGAAGAAACACGTAATAACTTAATTCTCCACCAAAGTTTTTCATATAGATAGATTTCCTTGGTTTGACAATGAATACCATTTGATGAAAAAGAAACTGAAGGCCGCCTTGACACTTGCTCAGAGTTATGCCTTTAAACTAAAATGCTAGGTTTAAGAAGTGAGTATAAAAAAAACTGATAAAATCAAAGGGAAAAAAAACATGCTGCTGCAGAATAACAAAATAACAGAGTGGGAAGGGACCTTGGAGGTCTTCTAGTGCAATCCCCTGCTCAAGCAGGAAACCCTATAGTACCATCTCAGACAAATGGTTGTCAAATCTCTTCTTAAAAACCTCCAGCTTTGGAGAACCCACAACTTCTGGAGGCAAATCATTCTACTCATTAATTGTTCTAACTGCCAAGAAATTTCTCCTTAATTCTAGATTGCTTCAGGATTTTGTCAGGACTTGAGTTGTCAGCAAAAAGTTACAATTCAGCTATATTTTGGCACTCTGTAGCTGGATTCCTAGAAGAATGGAAATTCATATTTCCTATATATAACAAGGACCCTAGCAATTACAGATACATTAGTCTGATGGATATTGTGACTAAAATATAAGTTAGGTTCCTCTTGAGTAGAGATCTGGGTAAATGAAAAGTGTATCCTTGCAGAAGAACGAGCAGACGTTAGACAAATCTATTATTGACAATTGCTCTGTCCTGAAACATCTAATTACAAAGTATTTCAGTAAGGAGAAACAACTCTTTGGTGCCTCTATAGATCTTTAGTGCTGCATCTGACATAGTAAACAGAGAAATATTATGGGAGAAATTGATTGCCTTAAAATGAAATACACTATATAAATTTTATACAAGCACTTGTTTGAGAGTGCAGTTTGGGGTCATTGGAGCCATGACAAGTATGATCGATACTTAAAAGGGGTAAGAAAAGGATGCATACTTGCATTATTGTTATTCAGTCTATACATTAAAGACTTAACAGGTCTAATGAAGGATCTTGAAGTACACATGACTAAGGTGCTAAATTAATATTGTAATACTTTGTTATACCATGACAATATGATCTTACTATTATCGGGTTACATCGGCTATTAAGAAGATTTGGTTTCTACTGTCATAAGTCTCTGATTATTAGTAAATCAAAATAAAAAAAAAGGTCTTTGGAAAATGACATAATAGCCATAAATGGCTATTACCTGGTTAACCAATAGAGTAAATTAATACCTTTCCTTACCTAGGAGTAGTTTTTTCTAAGATGGAATCTTGGCCCCCTCATTATCAAAGGAGCTAAGGAGTAAATTTATTGCTTAAATTAAAAAACAAAACAAAACACAAGTATCCAAGTTCCTTAGCTCCAATTATTAAAATACATTGTCAAGCGATGAGGAAATCAGGATATTCAGACAGTTCAAATGAGTATAATAATTTAAGCTCTCTATAAAAATCTGATCTATTAACAGTCAAGGGAAATGAGTGGGAATAAGAAGGTATTCAAAGTGGGCTGGACTTAGATCTCTTGTGGGCATGCAGGGACTTGTGATTTATGATGAGTTTAACCCCTCCCTCGGGCTCAGCCTGGTCATCTCCTACAATATAAGGCCAAGGTTATTCCCATGCTCTTATATGAAGCTGAGGTTTGGGTCTTAAATCATGCAGTATATCACTACTTGAACAAACAGAATCATAACATCTGAGAAGTATGTTGGGTGTCGATAAAAGGTCTGAACTGGAAATTTATACAATTTATAATTATTGGTGCAAAATTAATGCTATGGAAACTGTCAGACTTTCAAACCTGTGTCTGTTTGAAGAGACAAAATTTCAATTAAAGGCCTCTTGCATTATACAGCAGACAAATTATATTAGGAGCTGAGGTCTTCCTATCTGTAGTACAATTGAAGAACAAGTTAAAAAGATTGCTGAACAATGAATCTTGAATATAAAAGCACAGAAAGATATAAGAAGTTTCAGTAAGGTTGGCACATTGACATGGATAAACTGCTACAAACACACCTTCCAAATTGCCAAGTATTTAAACAGAGAAATGCCTAAACATCTTTGGCACTATTTCCTCACACAAGATTTAAGCAACTGGACCTAATGGTTAAACATAGAAGATTTAACCTTTATAGTAAGGTTACTTGTATTTGCAGAACTCTAGAGATAGAAGAATAACACATATATTATTGGAATATCAATTGTATAAGATAGAGAAAGATCAGTATTTTGGACCGCACATTAGATGAACACCCTATTGGGATCCTTATATTAAAATAACATATCTCATGTGCAGTCAGAATTCAAAAATTACATATAATGCAGTCCTTTATTTAAATAAAACAAGCTGAGATCTACATATGTGGGTGTGACTGGGGTACATTGTAGGGGTGATACAGAAATATGATTTCCATTTTTGATTCTTACTCATTTTTGTTTCTTTTATTCGATTTTTATATACAACCTTATGAATGTTTTGAGTTCTATATTCTGTATTTTGATATAGCCTAATGGCTAATCAAGAATAAATTGTAGGGTCTTTGGTGTTCTCTGAGCTTGGTGGTTTTCTTGTAAACATTTCATTAGCAAACCAGATAACATCATCAGTGCCAGTAGGGAGTGGGGTTTGCTTTACTAGCACTGATGATATTATTTAGATTGGTAATGAAACATCTGCAAGAAAACCACCGAGCTCAGAGAGTACCAAGAATCCCATAGTTTAACTTGAGTTACAAATATTCTCATCTATCAGTACAACAATAAACTATTGGCATTGTCTTCATTATTATTCCAGTGATCCTTCCAGCTTGGAACATATCCCCAGGGAACAATTTATTCCCTGTCTTACTTGACTGAAAAAAGTCAATCAATCACGAGGCACCACACATCTATTATTGGAGATTGAGTTTGGTATTTAAAACAAGAAACCTCTAACAGTCTGAGTAAAAAAGGAAATGTGAAGAATTACTTAGAGAAGTCTATCTTTTGATTGCACTCTGATGTCCTAAATTGAGAGCTGTTAGAACATGCCTTTATGAGTTACATTAATTTAAGAAACAGTTAATTTAAATATGGAACAACTAGACAGTAAATGAACAAGACTTCATCATAAAAAGTTTTTAGATCTTTTGTTACTTCCAAAAACACTCTCCTCTCTGAAAGAACAGGTTTCAGGGACAGCACATCTTGTGGTATTTTATACTACCAATATTAGCAATAATAATTTGCTAAGTGTCCCAAAGTTTCTTTTATCATGTTTTTTTCCCCTAACATCAGAGAAAACTGCTTCAATACCCCATTTTTTATCAGGTTTTTCTCTCTCTAGAATTTTGCATTGGCACTCTGTTCTCCATTGCCACAGGATATCACAAAAATGTCCATGAGTATCTTCTCCAAAACAGTTCTTTCCAATTTAATATCCTTTAAATAAGTTTTTTTTATCCTCAGGTATTGACTAATGAAACCAGTGTTATATAATTATTCTGTGTTGAACATTTCACGTCTGTTTTGTTAACCATGTGTTTTAATTTGATGGCGAAGGTTTATTTTTTTCCAGAGAGGAACACGTTGAGGAAATTTGAAATACCTGAAGCAGTTTCATTTTTAGATGGAGTGGGTAAAACCTAGCAGAGAGGGGAGACTTGTAGAGCAAATTGACCCATCAAAGTTTCAGTTCTATAACTAAAAGATTTACTGCAATATATTCTTGGGATAACAGTGGATAAAGAATAGAATGAAAGAACTGGACCTTGGAAATCATATGATGCAACCTTCTGTCCATTGTAAGAATCCACTACTAAAGTCTGTCCAACATATGACTACCTATCAATCACTAGACTCTGATATGCTGAGACTGAGATGTGGTAATTTTTATAAATCATCCAATGGGTGGTAGCATATTTACAGCAAATGGGCCCTAGCAATGTGATTGTGTTGGTGTTTTGATGCCCTTCCTCTCAAGTGTCACACTATGATTGCTTCCCATGTTCTTTTACCCTTTCTCCTCCTATTACTTGACCAATTAGTCTTCTCATTATGCAGATGTGATGGAGTCAGTTTGGTGACTGTAGAATAACAGAATAAAACAACAGAGTTGGAAGGGGCTTTAGAGATCTTCTAATACAACCTCCTGCTCAAGCAGGAGACTCTATACCAGGGGTGTCAAACTGCTGGCCTGCAGGCCAGTTGCATCATACAGAGGCTGCGCCCACCCCAGCTCCGGCAATGCAAAAAAAGTCGAGATACATCGCAACACGTCACGTGACGCGAGTTTGAAACCTGTGCTCTATACCATTTCAGTCAAGTGGTTGTCTAATCTCTTCTTAAAAACCTGCAGTGATGGAACACCCACAACTTCTGAAGGCAAGCTGTTCCACTGATTCATTGTTCTAACTGTCAGGAAATTTCTCCTTGTTTTTATGCATCAACTTTTAGACATATTCTGGGGATTGTATCAAATATTTTATAGATCCTGAGGCCTCTTGTTTTCCATTCCAGCCCCAGACCTGATGCTACATGATTTTAGGGTTATACATACAAGCAGTGCTTTTTTTGTAAAAAAAAAAAAAGGTGCCGGAACTCACACATGTCATACAACCCACTTTGCCTATCCTACAAGGTTCCATCCAAAAAAGGTGCCGGAACTCCGTTCTGAGCGTTCTATGAGAAAAAAAAGCCCTGCATACAAGACTGAAATAATAAAGAGTGAGGTTGGGTGAAAAAATAATAATAATGGAGACATTCTTTGAAAGATCAGCTTGGATTGGGATGCTTGAATTTGTGGAGTTACGGAGGCTGCTTTTTCATGAATAATGGGAGAAAGGCAACCTATGGATTGATGCTAATAATCAAAAGTGTCCATGAAATGATATAAGCCTCATAAGTCTAGGCTTGCCAAAGCTATAGGAAAAAAACCTCATTATTAAAACTCCAGGAGTCAAGAGAACGATGCAGAGTGTTAATTAATTTCACATTTGTCACTTTCAGAAAGAATTTACTTTGGGAACAGACACATAAAAATCTATTAAAATATACAGTACCTTAATGCAAAGGAGTGTTTTTTTTCCCCCGGTTTGCAAATGTATGAATATTTGTAATTGAGTGTTTTTCCCTACTCAACATCTATTATCTTTGTGCATCCATTTATGTAAGTATAATTTCCTTTTTTTTTAAACAGGATAATTTCTTCTCGCAGTCCACTGAAATGCTCAGAGATGCTGAGGTGGAGTGTGAGTTCATCTCCCCTTCAAAAAATTCAAATGTTAGAAATCCAAGTTGGGAAATGAAGGAAACAGTGAGGCAAAAAGAGCTAGGGTGCGTGTGTGTGTGGGGAGAGAATGGTGGGGAAGATGAAGAAGGAAGAGGAATGGAAAGAATGGGTCATTGTGTATGAGTAGCAGAGGGACTGGAGAAGCATCTTTAATTAAATAAAATTTTGCCAGGCATGAAGCTTTTTATTTTTAGAAATAGCATTGAAAGGCAAAAATACAATGAGCTATCTATTCCTTCACAATTATGAGTCAATTGACATTCTTGCTATTATGGATAGTGAGGTAGTACCACTGAGACCATGACCAGGGAGATAAAAGAGGTTTCTGTTTTGTCAACACACTAGAGAGAAAAGCTAGGGAAAGGGCAGAACAGAAAAAGGAAGTATAGAAAAATGAGTGTCAATTGGGGACCAGCGCAAGCATTAAATAACAACATTCTATTTTCAGCATCATGGTCATCAATCATCAGCCAGCGTGGTAAAAAATCTTGATTAGGACTGGATGGAACCAGGTTCAAGCCTAAACTCAGCCTGGTTGAGGTGGTTTCATGCCAGCCATTCTCTCTTAGCCCAATCCACCTTATTTCAATTGTTGGGTGGATAATATGAAGGGAGATCCCCATAGAATTACCATGAGTTCTTAAGGGAAAAGCAGGATATAAATCTTTCAAATCCACACATGAATGAATGCTACTAGAGGGAAATTAATCCACTTCATTTACAAATAATGGGACTTTTATGTTCTTGGCAGGATGTCCCTGATGACTGTAGCTTGGCCACATTTGGGTTAAGTAGGATTGTTTCTGTTCAACAGCAGAGCTGTCATTATTTCTGCCGGCTAGAGATGTAGCTTACACAAATAAATTAAGGGCATATATTGTACGCTTGGAGCTAGATTTAAAAATTGTCTGAGATACATTCTGTTGAATTTTGCAGATCAGGAGGGAGAGTCAGAAGGAAATCATAGAAGCATCAGCTTGGAAGAGCTCTTGAAGTTCTAGTCCAACCTCCTGCCCAGACAGGAATCTTCATATCATCTCAGACAAATGATTGTCCTTTGCCTGAAGACTTCCAGTAATGGAGCATTCATGACTCAGATTGTTCCATCGTTAATAGCTCTTACTAGGTCCTCCTTAATTCCTTATTTTAAGTTTGGATCTTCCTCTGTAATGCTTTCACCCACTGGTTCTTGCCCTACCCACATAGGAGATACTAATTTCTCTGTGACAGCCCTGCAAGCTGTCTTAGATGCACCTCTAAGTAACATTTCCCCTTAAGTCAACCAAGGTCCAAATTCCTTAGCAACAATGCAGAAGGCCTTCACTATTGTCTTCACCTAGATGTTCATAGCCTAGGATTACTTAATGGTGCCCCATTTTTTATTAATCACACTTATGCTACTTAGCTGTTTTTAGGAACTGCCAAGACCAGCTACATACTGCCAGGTGTTGGGCATTGTTAGAGCTATATAACTGGTCCAATTTAAGGTATAAAACTAACAAGGGATTGGAGTTACTAACATTTAACGTTCCTTGTTTTGTCCCAATTGAAGATACATATTTTACACATTCAGTGCAACTCAATTCACAGTGTAGCCAGGACGATAGCCCATTTTACAAAGAATCTCCATGTTTGTCATAAGTCAGGAAGAACTTTTGAATTACAGAATTATTGTGCCATTGATAAGCTTTGTGGACAGCTTTGGAAGGAAGAAAAGTAGCAGAATAAGAACATTGGTCAACAGAAATCTCAAAGGTACGACTGATTAAGGGCCAATGCATTTTAAATCTTTTCTTCGGATGCATCTGAATCGCTCTCCTCCACCACACATTAAAACTACAATATCATTTTAACTGACCTTTAATAAGATCGATTCAGTTGCCCTTCAAGAAGTATCCTATGAGTTCAAGTAAGAGGAATCTTTATAAATTGTTTCAACTCCAGCCCTGGCTCTTTTCTTCTAGTCTATGAGGACAACCTACTTAACTCAGAGGCCAGAAAAAAAATGAGACGTGCCCACAGTGGAGAGACTCCAATTGACAACAAAATAATAAACCCCATCACTTCCAACATCATTCTAATGACTAGAATTCATGTTCTGTATTTCCACCAGATGGTTGGTAGTTGTCCAACAGCTAAAGATTCTTATTCTACAAAGAGAACCCTATAAGCTTTTTCTGACTGCTGTGCTGTTCTCATTCCTTTATCATTCAGCACAGCCCTAAAACCTATAAGCATATATATGCTTTATTTATTGCATCAATAAAGAGGATGGAAGTCCAGAGAAAGGTATGTTGCAGCTAATATTTTGTTCTCCTCTCCTGCAAGGAGAAATAAGACACTGAGAGGTTATAGCAGCAGCAGGTCAGCAGATGCCGTGAGACATCGCTGAAAAAGGACTTCTGGCAGCTGTGAGTCTGAGATCTTTTATCATATGAGGTTTATTCATGGGCTGCTACTACAGCTTTCTCTTTGTGGCCTCCAAAATCTTTGATTAATTCAAGATTAAAAGCAGAAAGGGGGGGGGGAAATCAAGTGCATCAGGGTAAATTAGACAAAAATAGACAAACTATGACAACAACACAAAGACCAACATCAGGCACTTATGAGAGAGAAAGCAACTTGATGTTGCTGAAGAGACCAAGCATAACAGACACACAACTGATAACTTTACAGCTTCTAAGCTTCTTAAAGAGCACTGGGAATGTCAAGCCGAAAAGAATTCCACTTTGTATTCTGTTGCAATAATTGCACAAACTTCAGCGTATTTCATCTCAAGTGCATTCAGATTGCTTGGGAAGAAATCACAAGCTATAAAACAGCCTATTAATGGGTCCTCTTCCAAAGAAAAGGAATTAAGTAAATGTGGTTTCTGAAAGCAATTTGGTTTTAGTAACATGCAATGCCTACAATTTAATGGAGGGAGTGGGGTGGAAATATCTGTCATGGTTCCGACAGATGAAACTGTTCAAAAGAACTTCGAGGCATTGTTTACCTTAAAGAATCTTTTATTTGAGAAACAAAGTATCGGCACTACATAGTTGAACCCAAAAACTAAATTCCCCTCCCCTGGACACAAAGTAACAAAGTACAATTCCCTCCTCCAATAAACAGTCATAAATCACATTCCCCAATTAGCTTGAAGCGCGGGCTTTCTCCCCAGCTCTGCAGCCCGCCAAAACACTATCAGCTCTGGGCCCAATGTCCTTGGGTTCCCACGGCTGAGTTATTATTGTTATGACTAGCTGGACTCTCATCCCTATTCCCCCTCCCAGCATCGACTAATTCTAAAAGCGTAGAGAAAATGGCTGCATTTCCATCTGTTGTTTAAGCAAGAACATCCGATGTTAGCAGCGTTGACAATGCCCTTGAAAATAACTTTTCTTCTGAGTATTTTGTGCATATATTAACAAAATCATTTTTTTTTGTTTTTTCCTCCCTCCTTTCCTCCCTCTAATTTTCCATTTGTTTGAGTACCTTTTCATTAATAAGCATATGAGTGTTAGACTAGAAATTCTTTCATTCAAAGGTTGTCCCAGCTAAAAAAAATGCTTAGATGGCTTTTTGTTGTCAGTCATTTCTGACTGTTTTTGACCTGATCATTTCTTCAGGACTCTCTGTCAGTAACTGCTCTGTATCTCTGAGTTTTTGCAAGTTCATGCTTGTGTCATAACTATCAAGTCCCCTTGTCTTCTGTCAGCCTCTATATCGTGGCTTTCAAATCTGGCTTTATTTCCCAATGATTCTTGACTTCATCTTGACTGGCACAAATCTAGTTTGCTCTTTTCTCAGATTGTACAATTTAAATGCTTCCTATTCCATTCTAACTATTGCTTTTTTCAAAAACTAGTTGAGATGGTCCAGTGCACTGAGATTTCTAAGGGAGTATCCACAGTTTGTGGGGATTTGCTCAATCAGAAGTCTTTGCATACCCAACAAACCTAAAATAGATATTATCCACCAGATGTTAGCTATGTGAATTTGAGTCTCTCTGCCTCTTCTGAGTTCAGCTTGAGCATCTGGCAGGTTATGAGGCATATATTGTTTGCAAAATCTTGAGCATTAGCATGTGAAATTAATGGAACTATTCAGTAGCTTGAACATTCTTTAACATTGCACTTCTTTGTACTGGAACATAAATTCCAGTCCCTTAACCACATGTGTTTTCTATATATGCTTCTAGACCACTTTTGCTGCATCACTTTGTAAATTTTGATAGTATTTCATCAGCATCTGCAACTTTGTCTTTTCCTATTAATTGTTATATTCATTTTCTTCTCAATGTTCATTTAGCAATAACTTCTTGTCTCCCCTCGTTCTTCTCCAGTTTTCAGAATATGACTGGACAGATTTTTTCTTTTCCTTTCCATTTTTCAATTTACAACACAACAGTCACTTTACCTTCTTTGCTTCATCTTGAATAATGACACAAATTGTAGTCCAGAATATTGGAATGAGTTGCTATTTTCTTTTCCAGCAGTTAATATTTTGAGTTTTCTCCTTTGTCTTTGACCTGCCCAGTATGGGTAAGTTTTCTGGAAGTGCACATTTTTATTTAGTGCATAGATGATAGCCTAGGCAAATTTAACTGGTAGAAACAACAGTGGCAGAAGCTCACATTTGACAATAAACACCAGCAATTATAATTTCTTTCAGTATCCTAAATTCCAGACTAAAAGTATCAAAATACTCAGGCACAACTGTCTAAAGGAATATTTCCTGGAGCAGAACATTAATCGCTATGCATGTATTTCCTGTTATTGAGTATCGAACAGCCATAGTGACAGATCAAGTTTCAACTGTCCTTACCTTCAGATTGAAACTAAATAACACTTGTTTGCCTTATGAAGATATTTTAATAATTAAAACGTAAAGGTAGGCAGTTTGGTATGAGGATAAATCCCACTGAGCTCCATATATGTTTCCCCTTAATGGATGCATTTCTATTGTGAAATTAGTAGAATATCAGAATATCAGAATAATAGAGTTGGAAGGGACCTTGGAGGTCTTCTAGTCCAACCCCTTGCTCAAGCAGGAGACCTTATACCATTTCAGACAAATGGTTGTCCAATCTCTTCTTAAAAACCTCCAGTGTTGAAGCACCCACAACTTCTGAAGGCAAGTTGTTCCACCAATTAATTGTTCTAACTGTCAGGAAATTTCTCCTTAGTTCTAGTTTGCTTCTCTCCTTGATTAGTTTCCATCTGTTGCTTCTTGTCCTGCCTTCAGGTGCTTTGGCAAATAGGTTGACACCCTCTTCTTTGTCGCAGCCCCTCAGATATGGGAACACTTCTATCATGTCACCCCTACTCCTTCTTTTCATTAAACTAGACATAACTGTTCTTCATATGTTTTAGCCTCCAGTCCCCTAATCATCTTAGTTGCTCTTCTCTGCACTCTTTCTAGAGTCTCAACATCTCTTTCATATCTTAGTATCAAATTAATTTTGAATACTTTATAATGAATAATAACAATATTAATGCTCCAAAATATCTGCCAGATTATCATACCTGTTTTACATGTGAAGCAGTATGGAAAAATTCCCTCTGAAATATAGTCACAGCTCAACACTGTCCAAATATACAGCCAAGATATTGCAACGGAGTTTAGACTGGATAAATGTGTCATTCTCACCATCAATAAGGAAAAAACAGTGAAAACTGAAAAAAAATCAAGCTGCCCTATGGAAATAACATCAAAATTGGGGATGAAACAATCACTACAAATATTTAGGTATCCTTCAAGCTGACAACATCAAACACACTGAAGTTAAGAAGAAGGTTAGGTGGAATATATCAAGAGATTGAAAAAGATGTCAAAGTCCAAGCTTAGTGGAGGAAATACCATCAAGGCAATTAACATTGGGACAATTCCAATCATTAGAAAGTCCAGGATTTGGGATAGACATATATTATTTAATGTAGTTAAGGTATCATTGCAGGATGAAAGCTGTTCCAATACAGCAAATCTGCCTTTTACAATTGATTGGTGGTGATTTTGTCAATGCCAATGGTGTTCAAGTGGTGCTCCAGATGTTTTGGAACTATACCCAAGGCATCTATTACAATTATGGTTTGTGTGTTACAGATATTGTTGCAGGATGTAAACTGTTCTGAGGAAAGTTGTCTTTGCAATTGACTGATAGTTATTAATAATGTTATTATTGCATTCCCTTCTTAACATTGTACTTCATCCCCACATAGATAACTGAAAAGGAGCCTAAACCATTTGTGACTTTCAATCTATGATGCTACATTTGCTTATGTGGGAGTAAACCCCATTGAATTTAGTGAGGCTGATTTATGTGTAGACATGGGTAGGATTGTCCATAAGCTGATATGGTGGTGGCAGGGAAATTATATAAAAATGCAGTTCATGGCAATTGTTTGTGTATATAATAATCTGAAAGATATTATGGCTGTAAGGCTGCATTTCACAATGGATTTCTTCCAAAACAGAGGCGATGCAGAATTAAAGAGGAAAGGGAGCAGGTGTAGGTCTTAGCAGTACTAAGAAAAGCTCTTAATCATCCCAGCATGATGTAAGGTCATTGAGAAATGGGAACTTCAAATTGAATGGAGGCTCTTCCATCAGACCTAATTTGCAAGTACATTCCCTGCTTACATATATAATGAAGATTTGGTTGTATTTTTTTCCTTCTCTTCAGCACCAAGGAAAATGCTCTATAAATCGGAAAGAAGATAATGAAATGTGGAACATAATGCATTAAAGAATAATTTTCTCAGGGAGATGCAAGGCATAAAAGTGACCCACTACATTCAGTCCCTACGTAGGATAACGAAAGTGCTCCCCATGGGTGGTTTCTAAATATGATAGATAGATAGATAGATAGATAGATAGATAGATAGATAGATAGATAGATAGATAGATAGATAGATAGATAGATAGATAGATAGATAGATAGATAGATAGATAGATAGATAGATATCTTAGAATAATCAATAGAGTGCTTGTTCCTATTCCCTACATTAAAGATTTCACAGTAGGGCTGTGAATGTTTTAGAAATAATTTGGAATACATTTGGGACATGTGGATGTCTGTGGAGGGGTAAGGGAGGCATATGATTAAATATACATTGTGATATTTTCATCCAGATATTGCCATTCTGATGTACCCTTCAGATCCTGTCGACGCTACTGACTTTGGAGCTTGTAGAAATGCAAATTGAGCACTTCTCTCTCATTCATTAAAGCAACTCCTCTCTTTTCCAATTTTCATGCCTCTGAAAACAAATGCTGCTACTTTTAAGGGCAACAATAAATCAATCCCCGAGAAACAATGACATATTTTTTTCTATCTAGTGTGGAAGCATCAAAAAGAGCGACTATTTTAATCTATAAGAAAGATGCTGGACTCATGTGAGCTACTTCTTCACAAACATTTTTGAAGTTTGTACAGTGTCACATTGTCTCCTCCTCCTCCTCCTCCTCCTCCTCCTCCTCCTCCTCCTCCTCCTCTTCTTCTTCTTCTTCTTCTTCTTCTTCTTCTTCTTCTTCTTCTTCTTCTTCTTCTTCTTCTTCTTCTTCTTCTTCTTCTTCTTCTTCTTCTTCTTCTTCTTCTTCTTCTTCTTCTTCTATTATACTTAGGAAAAAAGCAGCAATTCTACTGCATTCAGCAGTTTAATTTGAAATCAATTAAAGTTCATGAAATTTTACAAAAAGAAATAAAGGACAGATAGCATTTCATTATGACAAATATTTGGTCATATTGAAATGCTATTTACCGTCTTGACAAAAAAAAGGCACATACTTTTTATACAATGAAGGCATTAAATGGGAACACTGTTCTATTAAAATGTGGAGGTAAGATTTGGTTATTATTCAGCTTTTTGTGCTTGATGAGATAGAAGTTACATTGCACAAGTTATATACTCTGGAAATCGTGCCACTGAATATTTTATCTCTGTGATGATTCATTGATAAAGGGCTCAGTTTTAAAACAAGTACTTTATGTAAGCTATAATCTTCCCTGGAAGGGTGAGGTATGACTTCAGCTTGCAACTATGAAGAATATCTAGGGAGAAAACACCTTACCTAGTGGGTATAGCAACTGCAAAAGTGCAACTGATTGTCTTTTATGTAAGGAAATTTTCCTCAACTTTTTCCATCCCAAATCAGGAATGTGAAAGTCCACAAAATTTTAATTTGGCAGAACAGAAAAAGAAATAAATGTTTCTTTGGCCATCAAAAGATCTATTCCATAAAACTTTCTCAGAAATAGAGCTTTCACCTTTTCTAGTACTTCCTGTTCTGACAAGTGACTTATGATATTTTATCTATGCATATGGTAAGATGAACGTCATGATTCTATTCACCCAATGAAGTGAGCTGCAGCTCATAAAAGTTTATTGAATTTAATAAAATATATTGGTTGGAAAAGGTGCTATAATCCTTATGATTTCTTGTCATTGTAGACTAACAAAGGTCAGCACCTCCATTTTGGGGGTTAATCCATTCTGTACTTAAATTCCATATTCTTTGAGTTGTAGTTTACTTCAGCTCAGTGTTGGATTTGGCTGATGGGTTGAGAAGATGTTACCACTTACAATTTAGTCTTTTGCTTCTTATCTCTGTATTTAATGTTTTCAATATTTTTACATTTATGATTTTAATTGTAAGGGTCACTCTGCAGAGTGTGATGGGTGGCACATAAATTTAATAAATCAATCAATAATAAAATGATCCATTGAAAATCCATTTAACTCACGAAAAATCTCCTGCAAGTAATATAAATATATGTGTGGATGGAAAGCTTAGGATCCCATCACAGTTGGAAAAATGTTGGAACACCCAGCTTCCAAAGCTATATTTCACTTTTCAAGGCAACTAAGATTATCTTATTCGATCAGGCATTTAATGGATGATTATGGAAGTTTCTTTTTCTTTTTTTCCTTATTATGCATTGCCATATTATTGCTATTAGTATTTATTATTGAGTTTTGACAGTGAAAGGATTGAGTTTTGTATTACTTTTCACCTGATTATTATAAACCACTTTCCATGCTGGTAATATTATATAAGCTTGGCAGGATATACATAAGTAAATAACTAAGCAAATAAATGTAAGACATAAACAAACTACATTTGGGGGCGCAGTCTTTGCACTGGTGTACATTTAAGACGGTGCACATCATGTAATTTGAATATTTCTAATATTCCTTGGAAACAACTTCATTGAAGGGCCAAGATTCTTCATTTCATGGAGAATCTACTGGCCAGGGAATTTTTAAAAAACTTCCACACATTTCTTCTTCAAGTAATGAACTTTGGGATTAAAAAAAAACCTGAACTACAGATTATGCAGTAGGTGTTAAAAATTCTAGAGATCTTCTAGAGATTTTCCCATTCAAACAATGTGAACAATGTTATGTGTTCAGGAGATATATGTTTCAACTAATCCACGTGGATTTTCTATAAGCAAGATTAGAGTCTGGGATAGGTTTGGTGCTGTATGATTTAGTGTGGTGCTAACTGGGTTTTTTTTCTTTCCCAAGCAGCTACATCTCTCTAAAGGAAATACAGGTAGTCCTCGACTTACGATCACAATTGAGCCCAACATTTCTGTTGTTAAGCGAGACAGTTGTTAACCGAACTTTGCCCCATTTTATGACCTTCCCCATTGGCTTTGCTTGTCAGAAGGTCCCAAAAGGGGATCCCGTGACTCTGCAACCCTCATAAATATGAGCCAGTTGACAAGCATCCAGATTTTGATCCTGTGACCGTGGGAAGGCTGAACAGTTGTAAGTGTGAAAAATGGTCATAAGTCACTTCTTTCAGTGCCATTGTAACTTTGAATGGTCACTAAATGAACTGTTGCCAGTTGAGAACTACCTGTATGCAATTTAAATAAATAAACCGGCACAGAAATATCAATTCATTCTAAACTGCCCATAATATTAAAACAGAAAAGCAGGATTTCTCAGGGTTTTTTTGTTCCACTAGTTGACAGTCATGTAGACTGGGGAAGTGATGTTTTCCCTCTCCCCTTCTTTTCACCATTAGTCTAAAAGTCAATAAGTTCTCATGCCATTAACACCACAAAATAGAGTTGCGGGAGGCAGAAAAGCAGATGAGGCAAAACCGAGGTTACTTTGCCAGAAATGTTCTAATTTCTTTCTAAGACTGTTTTGAGGGTAGGTAAACATACTTTGCCACTATTTCTTAGTAGCATAATAATATTTTAAAGTTTGTGTGTGTGTGTGTGTGTGTGTCAAGAGGCACCAGCCAGAGTGAGTACTTGATTGCTGGAGAGAAGATTATGCAGTGAAACAGAGGAACCCAAGCAAATCTGCTGGGCTACCACCAAGCTAAATGCCAAAATATCACACTCACATCCATAAAAATGGCATTACTATTGTCTCCTCATTTCAGGACAGATGGCAATGTTGTGTGCGCTTTGGCCCCAAACTCTCTTTCATTGTCATCAGGACCAAAGTATTGAAATACTTTGATTTTGTGCATTTGTGTAGGTGTGCTATGTGTGCATGCATGTGTGTACCCATATATATATATATATAAGTGGAAGGGTTTTTCAAAATGTATATCTGATTTTCTAAAGGAAAAGGATGCAGTCTCAGTAAAAGGGAAAGGAGTTGCAGTCTTTTCCAGATTCACTGTCTACTTCTCAGATGTTTTAGTTATGTGGATTCTGTCAGAATATCATTCTTTGGGACATTTACATAAAAGAACAACCAACAGAAACTGGTTTGATTTTATTCCCCAAGACGGGTTGAAGTCAGCTAATATCTAGAATAGAATAGAGCTGGAAGGGACCTTGGAGGTCTTCTAGTCCAGCCCCCTGCTCAAGCAGGAGGACCTATACCATCTCAGACAAGTGACTGTCTAGTCTCTTCTTAAAAATCTCCAGTGATGGAGCGCCCACAATTTCTGGAGGCAAGCTAATATGTTCTTGGATTATTTAAATTGTCTAAAAACAAATTCTGTTCTTTAGTTTAGAGTATTGCTGGTTTTTTGGATCTTCTGTCTGGTCAAAAATATTTGCCGGAATATGTTGAATATGTGATCCTTGTGCATAATATTATCAAAGCAAAACAGCTCAAAATACCGCATGCCTTCTGTGTGTTTTCTTTATGAGAATGATTGGGAGTTCAGTACATTTATCATTGGGAGTAGAACCATACATTTTGAGTACTATGCTAATGGAACTATGCTAACAGTTTTGAGGACCGTGCTAACAGTTTTAAGAGGACTATGCTAACAGTTTTGATCACCATCACTGCTTCAGACAGGAAGGCGGTGCAGAGAGTGGTGAGGATGGCCGAAAAGATTATTGACAGTTCCCTCCCCTCCATCCAGGACATAGTACAGAAGCGTTGCTTGAGCAGGGTCCACAAGATTGTCTGGGACATTACACATCCTCTTCATGACTTGTTTTCCTTGTTACCTTCTGGGAGGAGGCTCTATGGTTTCCGAAGCAGAACATCCATATTCAGCCATAGTTTCATTCCATACAGCATTAACCTTGTGAACTCTCAAGCTTCCTCCTTCCATTATATATTCAAGATGGACAGTATTTAATATTTATTTGTTATGAATATGTAGGGGTGAGGGTCTATACATATGTTGTATATAGTATGTTTAGGTATGTGTCTTGTATGTGCTCACTTTGAGAGCGGGCAACTAAATTTCATTTTTGATCTGTGCTGTTGTGCCCACAGTAAAAAATGACAAAAAAGGTTGTCTTGTCTTGTCTCGTCTCGTCTCGTCTTGTCTCGTCTAGTCTTATCATCTCATCATCTCATCTCATCTCATCTTATATTTTTAAAAAGATATAGAGACTCTGGAAAGAGTGCAGAAAAGAGCAACAAGGATGATTGGGGGCTGGAGGCTAAAACATATGAAGAACAGTAGCAGGAACTGGGTTTGTTTAGACTAGTGGAAAGAAGGACTTGGGGTGACATGATAGCAGTGTTCCAATATTTGAGGGACTGCCACACAGAAGAGGAGATCAACCTATTTTCCAAAGCACTAGAAAGCAAGACAAGAAACAATGGATGGAAATTAATCAAAGAGAGAAGCAACCTAGAACTAAGGAGAAATTTCCTAACAGTGAGAACAATCAACCAGTGGAACAGCTTGCCTTCAGAAGTTGTAGGTGCTCCATCACTGGAGGCTTTTAAGAAGAGACTGGACAGCCATTTGTCTGAAATGGTATAGGGTCACCTGCTTCAGCAGGGGGTTCGACTAGAAGACCTCCAAGGTCCTTCCAATTCTGTTATTCTGAAACAGATGCAGGATTCAGTGCTTTCATTAAAATAAAAAAAGTAGAGTTATGCCATTGTGATACAAACCCTTCTTCTGTCATATGTGTTTGTCATTCCTCAATGCAGTTTTCATCATTTGATCGCCCCTTGTCCTTCAGACAATGCTGTGTGCTGATCTGGCTGCAATCTGGTTCCCATTATTAATTGGACTGTGATTTCTGAATTGGCTCATCACACTGAGTAAATATGATTTGGAAATTTTCTTTCCATATGATAAAACTCTTTTTGTCTGTGTAAAAGGCCATCAAATTATCGGATTCAGCTAGAGGCAATGAATTCAATTTGAATGATAATCAAAAGAAAAAAGAAAAAAATCAGTTTGATGCAGCAATTTGATTAAACTACTTTCAAGCTGATTCTCCAAATTAAGCCTTTGCATTGCATGGCGGCTACAAATTATTATTTTGTCTTCCCAGACAAGTCTGGGAAACATTAACTCTGAGAAAAATACAACTTACTAACAATAACTGATCAACATCTTCACCAAACTACAATTGGTAGGATTTTGTTTTGCAAGATTCAAGGCTAATGGTTGTTTTGCCAATCATTCATTTATAACAATGCTGCAGTTTGAGATTCATTCATATTAGCTCATGTAAATGAATATATACCTACTCTATATTCATGATGGGTACAGATGAATCAATCTATCAATACTGATTTTGCTGAACGTTTTGAGTTACCAATTTTATTTCATGTCTGTATCAGCATCACTCCACAAATTCTACAACAAAATTCAATATGAAAATGCATATATAATGTGCTGTTCTGCTGGTATATGTCTTTGGTCTCAATTTTCTTAGGTAATCACCTTTTAAAATGATTTTTCCTTGTAATTCATTATAATGATTTTTTCTTAATATGCACTTATACATATTTCTTTAGTAGTGACCCAAATTCTGCAAAGTGTACACCCCTCATATTTGTATATAGGTAGGGGAGTATAAATTGGGTTGGTTTACAAAACTTACGATGAACAATTCCTCATTGTCATCCCCCTCCTCCTGTCAAAAGTCCACCTGAATGCATGAATGCCCTAACTTGTTTATTTTTTGTCTTAAAATTTGAGACCACACTTTCCCATGGAAATATGCAGACAATCATTACACTTCATAAATAAATATATACAGTACTTGTTGACCTGAATTTTATATCTCTATTAATTCTAGTTGCTCAGAGTGACATGTAGGATTTTTTTCTTGTCACAATCAATTCTCATGATAACTCCTTGAGGTTGGTAAGACTGAAAAAATTAAGTCTGCTGAAAGCTAACTCGATAACAGCATGGATAATAGCACAGTATTTTAAAGAATGACCCAGAAGGAAGCCCTGTGGAATGGCATGCAATTTTTTCTTCTTCGATAAGTCAGAGAGAAAAAAATATAGAACTGGAAGGAGCCATTTAATAAGTATGTGGGAAGGAGACACACAGCTTCACTGTGAGTCATAGGAGTGATGTATTCCATCTCAAAAGTTTGCTTTGTGGAACAGAGACAAGACTGTATGAAACTTTGCAGCAGGAATATTCAACCAGTGGCCTTTCTTTGAAGAAAATGGGTTGTCACATGCTTGGAAACCACTTTGATCAATCAAGGAGAAATCTACTTTGTTGGTCTGTTCCACCATTGAGAAGTAGGGCCACTTGAGTTTCAAGTTTGCTTTAAGGCATACTTCCCTAGAAACTTTAGCAGAGCAAAGCACCTCTTTTGAAGCTCTGCACATTCCTGCCAATTATATTCTTGACTCCAAACTACTAAGTACTGCCTAGTAGTAAGGGTTCCTAGGGAAGCCAAATCAAAGCAAGCATGTCTAGGATTCCATCCTTAGTGGGAATTTGATTTGAAGTCTCTTCTGTCATGGTTCTCTACCATCATGCCAATGCAGGTTTCCCAAACAGTAGTGGGTAGCTAAAGGTGAAGGAGTTGAAACCAACCCATATGGTCCCAGATTGAGGAGGGTTATTTTATAATGTAACTTTCTTTTTAGATAAAGAATTTGAACATTCTGTCTATAGGTCTTTTTGGACAGGTGTTCTGACCCAGGTTCTGTAGGCAGATGCTGGCACCAATAAAGTCTTTTATTGCACTGCCAAACCACAACAGACAGCTCTCCAAGGGTGTTGGTAAACCTCTACCCTACTTTCCCCCCCAAACTAGCCATCCACAGCCAATGTAACACAGTTCCACCAGCTGAGTCCAATAGTAACCAGAATCAAGCCCCCAAACAGGAAGAAAGGTGAGATCTACAAACGTGGTGCAGAAGTTGCAAAAACAAGATATATAAGCCTACAAAGTCAGGGTCTACAAAGCAAGGTATGCAAATCCAGAGGCTGAAACACAATTCAAAGTCCAGAACTCAAGGTTTCCAAAAGTCAGGGGAGTGAATGCTAAGACAAATGGTTGTTCCTGGAAAGGCACCCTCCCCTGCCCTATGGTTAAATCAGCCCAAGCCCGGTGTTCCTTGTGAGGAGGGGTGGGGTAGCCTCCCTGCAAGCAGCCTTGCTGACCTCCTGTCATGGCCCCATTGGAGCCCGGTTTGGAGGAGTTGGAATTGGGACCATCCAACAGGGATGGGATGTCTCCCGTGGCATGTTTAGAGAGGCCAGCAGCTGAGAATGATGCTGTCCCGGGCTCTTCAGGCATTGGTCCTGAAGAGAGCTGCTTGCCTGCACAGACCGAGGGAAGGATCAACTGCTGACCGGCAATGGTGCTGCTAGGCAGCCAATCTCCTCTGATGAGGAACAAGTGCCTCTTCCACTCGATCCAAGGGCAACGAGAGCATAGGCACGCCTAGAGAGGGGATGCAAGGCTACTCGAGAGGAGGTCACTCCACCCTTCCTCACAAAGAACACCTGGAATGGAGTAACTTAAGGAGAAGCCATGGGGAGTTAGTCTTTGCCAGGAATAATTGCTTGCTTTGGCTTACACTCCCCTGGCTTCAACTTGTGCCGGTTGCTGTTTGGCTTGCCTTGCTTAGAAGATTGCTCTTCACCTTTTGTCTTGGACCTTGCCCTTGTCCTGTGGACTGATTTTGGCCTTTCCTTCACTGTAACCTTGGAACTGCTTCTTGCCTTGGACCTTTTCTTTGCCCTAAGGACTGCCATTGTCTTGTGCCTGGACTCTGCCTTATGGACTGGATTTGGAAACTTGGATCTTGCCCTGTGAGTGTGCTCCTACTCAGTGGGCTTTATTTGTAGTATAGGGGCTGTTGTTTGGGGGGGGGGCTGAGGGTGAATGCCTTCATGGCAGCATGGGGTGGAGACTTACCAGTCATGGAGGGCCGTTTGCTAGACCTTCTGTGGAAATAAATAAATGATTCTCTAGAGACCTGCCTTGACCACCTGGGTCATAACACCTCCTCTGAGCTTCCCTTTGCTCTACTCTCTGTGCCCCCAGATTGGGTGGGGGAGGCAGCTGTTCCTTGTCAGAGGGGATTTCTTGTCTTTCATCACCACTGCCTGTCTGCAGCCAATCCTCCCCTGCATTTGTGAAGGCAGAGAGCTCCCCATTCAGCCAACCACTTCCCCCAATGCTAGAGGAGCATGGGACAGCATCATCTCAGCCCCTGGACTCTCCAGATATTCCAGGGCAGACCTGCCATCCCTGTTCAATGATCTTGGTTCCAACTCCCCCCTCCTCATCTGAACCGGGAACTGATGACAACATGTATAAGTGAACAAGAAGAAAACTACAAATGACCTTTTCAGGGCAAAAAAAAGGTCCAAGGCAAGAAGCAGTTCCAAGGTTACAGTGAAGGAAAGGCCAAAAGCAGTCCACAGAACAAGGGCAAGGTCCAAGACAAAATGACAAGCTATAAGATAAAAAAAATCTATGAAACCTTGAAGATCTCACCTGGATATTGTAAATATCAGAATCTGAATCTGTTGTGGCTCCTGCCCTCTGGAACTTGGTGCCCCCTGAGGTGCGATGCATACCCAGCTCTTTGGCTTTCTCAAAGGGTCTGAAGAACTGGCTGTGTCAACTGGCCTAGGGCCCTGATGAGTGTGGATCATTCTGGAGGTGGTTAATGGACTAAGCTACCTGCTCCCCATGTGTATCTTGCTCCCTTCCACTCCATCTTTGACAATTTTAAATCAAACTTACTGTTACCATCTATTGCTTTAATGGTTTATATTGGTATTTAATAATTGATTGTAAGCAGCCAAGATGGGTAGCATATAAGTTAATACATAAATAAATCATAGATTGTCTTATTTCCTCTTGGGCTCTAATGTAGAGAGTGTAAGCAGAGCTACTAAGTTTATAATTAATGTAAGTGAGCCAAGAACCTAATATAATTGAACAAATTGGGCTACCCTGTAAGGGTGATGCATTTTTTTCTGATTGCTATCTCTTTGTATTATCACATAGATATATTTTCATTGTTGTTGTTTTTTACTTATTGTGTCCCAGAATCACACTATGTATTCTATTTTTATTTTCCTTTATTGAAATGGTTGTAAGACTAACCCGTTAACAAACTGTTATGTGATGTAGCTAATGTAAATGCATATAATATGTGTACGCATACATCCACATGCATCCTGAAGGTGGACATTTAAGACTGGGAAAGTTAGAGAAAGCTGTTTCAGTACGAGAACTGAATTTTTTTTCTTCTCTTTAGCCATGAGTGAAAATTATCCACAACAGCCACAGCCTCCGTCTTTCATTAACACCTCAACAGGTGCCACCCATCCAGCGCCGGAAATCATTCCATTAAATGTAGGTGTATCTCACAGATATTGTGATTCTATTATGACTTGCGAAAAGCAAAAATTGAAATTTGACAACTTAAGCCCATCTCCTTTTTTTAAAGAGCAACTCTGCTTTGCCCTTTCAGATAGAAACCTGCAAAAGGGAGGATAAGGAGAAACAGATGTTTATTTTGCCCAATTTATATAGCTGCTCCC
The DNA here is from genome assembly GCA_023970755.1 of Azemiops feae. Lineage (NCBI taxonomy): Eukaryota > Metazoa > Chordata > Lepidosauria > Squamata > Viperidae > Azemiops > Azemiops feae. Next base: position 13,573 of record JALGBA010000178.1, on the reverse strand, counting down.
AGCCACAACTCACTGTGTATTGTTTCTATCCAGTGTTAGTAAAAAAAAAAAATTTCTCATTTAACTTTTATGCATTGACATCATTAGGTAGGAGAATGATGAAATATCATCATGCATTCAACATATTATGGTCATTCATAATAATTAAACTAATAGCTCCCATTAGTTTTCAGACTGTACGCTAGACATTTTGAGTGTTCCTTTAAGCTTTAGATAGTTAATCATTGTGTTCAGGGACCATACTTTTTTTTATGTAGTGGGAGAATGAAGAAATAATATAATATGGGCAACCTGTATCATATGTGTAGGTAGACTTAGGATTTTCCATTTTTGCAAGGTGGGAGAGACTGGGATTATTTTCTTAATTATATGAGGTCCTTTATAGGATTTCCACTAAATTTTATTTATTTCTCTGTTTCAGCTAGTAAGAAATTAGACTCCCAGTTCTCAGCAATTGTAGAACCCAATGTTGATGGCAAGATCAGATAGACCCAAAGGTGCTTTTTCAGGAGGCAACTGGACTTTCCTGTTTTTCTTTGAAGACGTTTCGCTTCTCATCCAAGAAGCTTCTTCAGCTCTGACTAGATGGTGGGGAATGGAAGGATTTATATTCCTTGCAGACAGCTGGTCATTTGCATTCTTTCTGAGATTCATTGAAGTCATTTGGAGGTTTACCTGTGTCCTCAGGGTCACCTGAGTACTGCAAATGTGTTTGGAGCCTTCTTTGCTGCAGGATATTTTCTGCCCTGTGTCCCTTCACTGTTAAAGACAGGCACAGGCTGTTGGGGATGAGTCTGCATTGTCTGCATCTCAAACTGAAGTGCAAATGGTTCCTGTAGTCTGCAATGTTTTCTGGAAATCCGTTCATACTCCCGCACCATTCAAAGGGTGTTCATCCCAAAGTACATAGCTAAATGTCTATGGAGATTCTCAGTCATCCAGGTCATGATTGTCCCAAAAGTGCTTTTTCAGGAGGCAACTGTACTTTCTTGTTTTTCTTTGAAGACATTTCACTTCTCATCCAAGAACTACTGCACTTTTCTTTGGAACATGTAGAATAAAAAGCTTAAGTATCTCTTAATTTGTTAATAATCCTTTGGAGTGATCATGCAAAATGTAAATGGGAGTAGTCATAGGTCAGTCTTGCAAGAATTGTGGCACTAGCTGTCTGCTCCCATCCATGAGAGTTCATATCCTTCATAGGCTCATAGAATCAGAAATTACCATGACGTTCATCTAGTTCCAGTCTCCAAACTCTTCAACTCATCAACCCTTTCATGAAGTTTCAGATTGTTGCTTGATTCCCCCCAAATTTATTATGTGAAAATAATTTAATAAACATTATTTTAACTTTATTAATAGTACTAGTTAATAACAGTGATTCCTTAGATAGTGCCATTATCACTTTTGGAAACCTTGATCTAGTTTACTCCATGCAGGATCTCCATCTGATGACCATACAGTCTCTATTGGAAAATTCTAATGAAGAAGAATTCCCCATGCCCTGATGTTAGGGAAAAATGCTTTACTTCTCACCTCTCTCATTAATCTCTTTCTTTCATCACTTTACCTCTTTTTTTGTCTTTTCCAGCCACTTTCTGGAGCATTTTTCCAACACAGATTTGCAGGTACACACATAAGGGAAATTAACTCTCATCTGTCAGTTAACAGAAACAGTATTGAAAGATATATATTGGCTACAAAACACAACTCCCTTTTAAAACTATTTATATGGAAGTTAAATGAGAGCAGATAAGAATTTTATTTCTAAATCTAAGAAATCTTCTGGTGTATAATTAGACCCTAAGCATTTAATTATAGTATTCAACCAGAAGAACCAGTTTTCCAAAATGCCCTGTGTGCATGAATTTAATTTTTAGACTCATTCATTTCATCCCTAGGATTCCTCTTTTTACAAAATGGCTCAGAGCAAAACAGGCTCAAATGCTATATAACAAAACATTGCCATGTTGCCTTGGCAATTCTTTTGCATGCACACTTGAGAATGTGGCTGTGTTCATACAATAAGCTTATCCTGATGACTAAATGAATCCACATGCTAAAATACACTACATACAAAATACATTAAAAGCTTTATACACTGCAGATACCAAATAGCAAACCAAGGTTAACAATAAGTAAGCTTAGCATGGATGTGTAGTCTAATGAAAAGAAGAACCAGGGATGATATGATAGCAGTCTTCCAATATCCAAGGGGTTGCCACAAAGAAGAGAGGGATCAACCTATTCTCCAAAGCACCCAAAGGCAAGACAAGAAGCAACAGATAGAAACTTACCAAAGACTGATCTAAGCTAGAATTAAGGTGAAATTTCCTGACGGTGAGAATAATTAATCAGTGGAATGACTTGCCTCCAGAGGTTATGGGTGTTTCATCACTGGAGGTTTTTAAGAAAAGATTGGACAACCATTTGTCTGAAACGATATAGGATCTCCTGCTTGAGCAGGGGGTTGGAGTAGAAGACCTCCAAGGTCCTTCCAATTCTGTTATTCTGTATTGTGAATGTATCTTCTAAGTATTTAAGCAAGTATGTCAATGCAATTGATATCTGCACAAAATAAGCATTGTTCTTACTGGTCCTCTTTCAGGGGAGGGAATGAGGGAGAGAGAAAGAGAGAGAGAAATGATAGATAGATAGACAGGCAGGCAGGCCGGCAGGCAGGCAATCAGACAGACAGTCAGACAGATGATAGAGATAGAGATAGAGATAGAGAGATAGCATTTATCCATAGCACAAACAAAGAGACAGTCTCAGATACAGCATCCATCAATACAAATGATAAAACAGCCACTGTACAAAAACAAAACAGAATAATATAACAAAAGGAAACTAACACACATAGTGCTTCAAGCAGAGGGTTGGACTAGAAGACCTCCAAGATCCCTTCCAACTCTGTTATTCTGTATTGTGAATGTATTTTCTAAGTCTTTAAGTAGGTATGTCAACACAATTGTTATCTGCACAAAATAAGCATTGTTCTTACTGGTCTCCTTTCAGGGGAGGGAATGAGGGAGGGAGAAAGAGAGAGAGAAATAGTAAATAGACAGACAGACAGACAGACAGACAGGTGGACAGACAGATAGATAGATAGGTAATAGAGATAGAGATATAGAATGTATCCACAGCACAAACAAAGAGACAGTCTCAGATACAGCATCCATCAATACAAATGATAAAACATCCACTGTACAAAAACAAAACAGAATAATATAATAAAAGGAAACTAACACACATAGTGCTTCAACTGATAACATCAGCTCATACATCAAAGGCTTTCTGAAAAACTTCATTTTTAACTGCTTACAAAAAGCCAGGGAAGATAAATTCCTGGTGAGGTGGACGTTGCTATTCCAAAATGCAGGCAGCTTCATGAACAAGAGATCTGTGTGACTCCATAGCTTTGTTTAAATCATGGCATCCATTGGACTGAACTATGCTCTGTTGCCTGAACAGTAAATGGTGCTTCTGGGTTCAGAAATAAATTCGTCAGTGTTTAGTGAATGATTTCACTAATTTCCACCATTTGCTCCATCTTTTAATTGGACAAGGGAAGAATCCTTTCCTTTTGGTATTTGGAATTGGATGTAATGGAACAGATAGATGAACTTGGGGAAGGAAGGAAAGAGATGCTGCCTAGGAACAACCAGACAAGAGACGAAGGAGCTCTACTAAGTGGCTTAATGATCAGAGAAAGAAACTTAAGAAGGACTCACCCTAATGGAGCAAGTAAAGATGGAATGAAGTTTATATTTTCAGACTTTCAATATTCTGTTAATATAGCCTTACAAAAAAGTGGAATTACTTCATGTAGTTACAGTATGTTCCCTGTTTGATTTACCTGAGAGGGCTGATAATGGATGAGTCAAAATAGTTATAGTTAGACTTCAAGGAATGAACCACGGTGAACAGCTGTAGACTTTCACGTTGTACATCATGCAATCTTCACCAACATCTCTCTTGTTCCTTCCACTTCTGGGAAGTGGACATCAGATATATGTAATGGTGAAAGATACAAAACTAATGAGATAAGGTGGAAGGTCAAGGATAACTAAAGGTTATCCTTGAACAGATGAACAGGAACTGAGGTGAAAACAAGTGAATAAGGTCCAAATTAGAAGGACAACTTCTTAAAAATTTCCTCTTCAGAAAGGTCAAACCAGCACACAGTCTAGATGCTTCTCCATTTGCAGCTTTTGATATCTCCATCATGGAACAGCAGAGCCAATTCTTCCCTCAAATCTCCATGTGCTTCCCTTCTGAAGTGGTGTGCTCCATAGAAGAAGACAATCATCCCATATATTAAGGAGTGTACTAATATTTGCTCAGGGGTCTGTGATAGCTATACTCCCCTGCTAGAACCTCCATCAAGGTCCAAATCTGCCCTAAACATAACATACTATGGAGATAATAAATAATATTATCAAAACATTTTAAAAAGCCCTTCTAGGGGTCCTAAATGAGAAAAGGTTAAAAAATAATGCCTTCGCCTGTCATATCAATCATTTTAATTAAAGGTTGCTAATCTTGCATTTATTTTTCGGTAACATTCTTAAATGCTGTTGAGTAGAAAAGTGGGATTTTTAAAAATAAATATCATGAAGACAATGATTCCACTATTATATTAATATTAAATTGCATAACCATCTTATATATATATATTTTAATCTCTCTCTCTCTCCTCCCTATAGACACTCCTGCTGGTGGTTAAAGATTTGGTGTCAAATTTCCATTAACTGTGGAATTTACTGGCTGATTCGGGGGAAAGATTTCCAGATTAATATAACTTTTCCTGGGCAAATAACAGAAAGAAACTCCCAATATGCTGCCCTATTTAACACATTTGTATCTCACCTTCAGCGAAGATTCAAGGAATCTAATCCATTTTTTTATGTCTTCATTTCATATTTTTTTCCCAACCCACACTGAGTTAAAAAAAAAAAATCACGTCAGGCTGTGTGTGCCCTCATAGAACAATTTCATCCCAGTCTGTTTTTCACAGCTTAAGATAGCAAAACAAAAAGACGGCTCACGCAGAGGCACCATTGATGGAGATCATAGCTAAACTGCTTGAAAGTAGTAGCAGGAAAAAAACATCTACAAAACTGCCAGCTGTGACCATTTTATCTCATTAAGTTTATCTTTTTATGTGGAGGAATTAGCCTTCCCTCCCTGTATCCTTGTGGTAGACATGTAGTTAGGCATCTCACATTTACAGCTAAACACAGAAAAGGAGAAGCAACAACTTCAATTGTGTTTGTTGTTATCAGTAGGAAACTTTTAATTGCCTTTCTCCATTTAAGCAGAATATAGTAGAGAATAGTCATGAAAATGAATCTGAGTACTCCATAGGGATATATCCTAATTTGACTCAAATTACTATCAGAAGAAACAAACGTTTTTTGCTCTGCTTCACCAAAATAATTGATTTAGCAGAAATAAAAACAACGGGAAGACTGTGGTATGTGCTAATGACATCATTTCTTTGCACAGATTCTGATTGATGAAGTCAAATTTACAATGGGCTGAAACCCAAAAGGTTAATGAAGATCTAGGTTTTCATTCTCTCCATATAAACTAAGCAAGGAGAGAAGCAACCTAGAACTGAGGAGAAATTTCCTAAAGGTGTGAGCAATCAACCAATGGAACAGCTCTCCTTCAGAAGCTGTGGAGACTTTTAAGAAGAGATTAGACATCCATTTATCTGAAATGATATAGGGTCTCCTGCTTGAGCATGGGGTTGGACTAGAAGACCTCCAAGGTCCCTTCCAACTCTATTGTTCTATGTTCTAACTTAGGAAATGTGAAGATTCTATCTGGTAATTTTAGTTGGAGAAACTATGGATGCTTTAGGTGTTCTTGGAACTGTTTTTGCCATCTGAACATGTGAATAGCCATGTCCCACTGAAAAGGAACAGGAATAGTTATCTAAGTAAAACTACAATCTCTGTAAAACATTTGGATGACAATGCTAGAGCTATCACATAAAAAAGAGGTAAACTAAAGAGTGTTTTGAATTTAGGGCTTTAAATATTTAATAGAAAAATCTATTTAGTGGAGAGCTGATTAGTAAACATGTATGTTGCCAAGCAACTAGGTAGAACCACAGATGATTACTTAACTTGGGTGTCTTCCATATAGAGGAGAGAAAGATCCTGTGATTATGTTTTCATTCCATAATAAGATGGCATGATTTGCTCTGTTGCTTAAAGTGCTGTATTTGCAGTCTTACTTTGCATCAATTTTACTGTGACAGTTTTGTTCCACTTGTTTATAATTCAATAACATCTGTTGAATTGATCACCTTACTTGAATCAGAATATTTTATTCCAGTAATAGACATAACTACAGTATCCCTATCAGAGGCAAGGTGTTTGAGACTGGTGTCATGCTGCAAACTGTATGGAACCTATTGATAAATTCATGCAAACTTCAGTTGAGTTTATTCATTCAGGCCCTGAATGAGTAGACATTCTTTATTAGTTCTGATGAATGTATAAAGGTGGAAAGCACAGATGCCACTAGAGTTGAACAGCTCTTGAGAAGGTACACTTCCTATTTAGAATTCATCATCTACTCTTCCCAGCTGAACTCTAAAGGTTTTGTGGAAATGAAGATAAGATATAATGTCATTTTTATTGATATTGACCTTTGGTGACCTCATGGTTCCACCCATGCAACTGGAGTTTTTAAAGAAGATATTGGACAACCATTTGTCTGAAATGGTATAGGGTTTCCTGCTTGAGCAGGGGGTTGGGCCATAAGACCTCCAAGATCCCTTCCAAATATGTTATTCTGTTAACTTTATTGGCAACAGCATGGAAGTGGTTTTCCAATTTCTTCCTTAACGCCTTCTCAATCTAGCCTACAGCTTTGGCATTCCTAGAAATTCTCTCATTCAACCCAGATACTGCCACTAGTTGGGCAAGATATTGTCACTATTTGAACAAAATATACCAATGCACTCTGTACCATAGAAATGAATGAATGAATGAATGAATGAATGAATGAATGAATGAATGAATGAAGGAAGGAAGGAAGGAAGGAAGGAAGGAAGGAAGGAAGGAAGGAAGGAAGGAAGGAAGGAAGGAAGGAAGGAAGAGTAAATAAGACAAAAATTATTTTAATTGCCAATTTAGTTCTGATTTGCTATCTGATTTGATCTGGTCTTCAAATTTAATTTTAAAAAATTGATCTACATGTCCAGACTGAAAGAATTGCTTCAGACTTGCAAATCAAATCGGAAAACAAAAATCAATTCCTACACATGTGCAGAAGTTTTCTGAATCAATTCAATGGCACCCAGTTCAACTTCATAATTATAATTAAACAGATAACTCAATTCAAAAAGCCATTCAGTGTTTAGAGTGGGTAAAAGAGGTTTTATAACTGGATCCCCAAACTGAAACTATGTGGAACATAATAGAAAGCAAGACCTTAATAAGGATAAAACAAGCAGGAAAACCTGAGAGGGACAAGGACACATGGAAAGGCATTTAGGCAGGCCCTCCATGGTTGATGATCTGTATTTATTGGCACCACTCAATGGAGAAGAGTTCTCTACCACCCTTCTTCCACTTGTACATTTTGTGGGACACATCATTTACCTAGAGTCGTCATTATTTCTAAAAAGGACTATCCTGGATTTCTTTATAGCTATGTCAGGTGGCTTTCTTGTGTATTACAAAAGTAATCTTGTTCTTCTCTCAAGAGATCATCAACCTATTTTGTTCTGTCACCCATCTGTCATTGAGACACAGATTTTGACACTTGAAGCAGCTCAGTGAACAGAACACTATAAGCAATTAAGATCAAAATTAAACCTACCTGTGGCTAACAACAGGTGATTATACTGTCTAGCATCTGCTAAATGCTGTTGTACACCAGCAATAGACTCCCGGCTGAGAATACAGCTGGGAGAATCTGTGCATACAAATGGAACCAAGTTAATTGTGTCATATTTTTTGAAAATTGTGATTATAATGCATGGACATTTTTTCCTAGTATAGAATCTCTGCTAGAATCTAGTGCAGTCCTCACCTCTCCCCCCCCTTTTTTTTAAGATGGGAGAAACATATCAATCAAAGTGTTTTTAAGTCAATGCTTTGTTTTCAAAATAAAACATAAAAAAAGAGACAAAGGTCAGGATTTTATAAAGATACTTCTGGTTACAGAAACTGAGCAAATACTACTTGGAGTAAGTGACCTTGAAGATATTATATTCCTGCAGAAGAAGCAATATGATTTTTTAAATACAGATCAAACACGAGGAAGGTATAAAATGAACATTAATATCTACTTCTTTTCTGATATTCTTAAGATTTATAGACTTTTTTTGTAGCTCCCATCTACCTTTTTTAGATTACAGATCAAGGATGGGCCATATAATTTGGATGCTCAATATCTCAGATTATTCCTCAGTTCTTCCAAATTGGGGTGGAAGAGATGGAGGGGAGGGACAAAATAAGAGCAGCTATACTGTGGCTGCATTCATATAGCCTGGTTACTAAGTTAATGTATTTTCTGTATGTGCACAATATACCAATAGCAATAGCACTTACACCACTTCACAGTGCTTTACAGCCCTCTCTAAGCAGTTTACAGAGTCAGCATATCGCCCCCATCAATCTGGGTCCTCATTTTACCGACCTTGGCAGGATGGAAGGCTGAGTCAACCTTGAGCTGGTGAGAATCGAACTGCTGAACTGCTGGCAGTTGGCAGTCAGCAGAACTAGCCTGTAATACTGCATTCTAACCACTGCGCCACCACGTCTCTTATACTAAATTATAAATGATTCTTTTTTTGTAGATTTTATTAATTTTTAAAAATTACAATCTTTAGAGCTTAGTAAACAATATGTTGTCTGGGTTCACATATTTAACATTAACTTCTTCAATATAAATCTATTCAGTACTGCACAATCCAGTATATTTTCCTTGATCTTCCTTTCTTCCCCATATTTTTTCCCTTTTTTCCTCATTAAACAATTACAATTCTTAGTACTATTGATGTATACAAAGTTAGATATAGACATCTTCTTCATATTTTACTAATATTATAGAAACAATATCAATTCATAAGTCAATATCCTGTTTTTTGTGCTCTTATTAAAGTTTGATTTCCCATCAATATTTAAAGTATCTTTGTCAGTTATGATTTTCTCAATATTAATTACATTTATATAGCTAAAAAAGTTTATTCATACCAATCCTTCTCTTATTTTCAAATTTCCCATATCAAAAGAAGAAAAAAAATGCTATTTTAATTCTAAATCATATCTTCCATTATAAAAATCTAGTTATATCTAAGGGTCATCCGTTCTTTTAATCATATTCAGACAAGTATATTAAACAGATAGTGCCCCCTCTGACAGATCAAATCCTCTGTTTTTTAAGTCTAACCCTCGCTTGCTTTCTTTGCCAAGCAGCTTTCCAGGCCAAGGAAATTAAATTGCCCAAGAATTTTCTTTCTATTTTTGTGAAAGCTGCTTCGCATGGGAAAGACAATTTAGGTAGAGTATTTTTTTGGGGGGAACTCCACCAATCCACATTCCCTAGACATTTCCCCTGCCCGCTCTATGTTCCATTTTCTAGAATCTTCTTCCTTGTCATCAGGTGTATTTTGGAGAAAGGAGTAAAGGGTCTTTTGTATTTTCATTGTTATAGGTAGGTCTTGCAGTATTTTATTTGTGTATGGCAATCCATATTTCCCTTCTCCTATCTCCTCCATCTCTAGGTCTATTTCTTCTGGTTCACCCTCTGATTTCTGGTATAATAATAATAATAATAATAATAATAATAATAATAATAATAATAATAATAATAATAATAATAATAATAATAATAATAATAATAATAATAATAATAATAATAATAATAATAATAATAATAATAATAATAAATGGAAGGGACCTCGGAGGTCATCTAGTCCAACCCCCTGCTCAGGCAGGAAACCCTATACCATTTCAGACAAATGGCTGTCCAGTCTCTCTTAAAAACTTCCAGTGTTGAGCATTCACCGCTTCTGGAGGCAGGTTGTTCCACTGGTTAATTGTTCTAACTGTCAGGAAGTTTCTCCTTAGTTCTAGGTGCTTCTCTCCTGATTAGTTTCCATCCGTTGCTTCTTGTCCTGCCTTCAGGCGCCTTGGAAAATAGCTTCACTCCCTCTTCTTTGGCAGCCCCTGAGATATTGGAACCTGCTATCATGTCCCCCCTCGTCCTTCTCTTCATTAAACTAGACATACCCAATTCCAGCAACTGTTCCTTATATGCTTTAGCCTCCAGTCCCCTAATCATCTTTGTTGCTCTTCTCTGTACTCTTTCTAGAGTCTCAACATCTTTTTTACATCATGGTGACCAAAACTGGATGCAGTATTCCAAGTGTGGCCTTACCAAGGCATTGTAAAGTGGTATTAATACTTAATGTGATCTTGATTCTATCCCTCCGTTAATGCAGCCTAGCACTATGTTGGCCTTTTTTGGCAGCTGCAGCACACTGCTGGCTCATATTTAAGTGATTGTCCACTAGGACTCTGAGGTCCCTCTCACAGTTACTGCTATTGAGCAAGGTACCCCCTATAGTATACCTGTACATTTGGTTTTTCTTGCCTAAATGTAGAACCTTGCTTTTTTCACCATTGAATTTCATTTTGTTAGATAGTGCCCAGTGTTCAAGTCTGTCCAGATCCTCCTGTATCTTAAGCCTGTCTTCTGGAGTTTTGGCTATTCCTGCCAGCTTGGTGTCGTCTGCAAATTTGATGATTTCCCCATCTATCCCCTCGTCCAAATCGTTGATGAAGATGTTGAAGAGCACTGGGCCCAGAACAGAGCCCTGGGGCACCCCACTACACACTTCCCTCCATGTAGATGGAGGGACCACATTGAGGACCACACGCTGAGTACGGCCGGTCAGCCACTACGAATCCATCTGGTGGTGATGCTGTCTAACCCACATTTTTCTATCTTATCAAGTAGTTGGTTGTGATCTACTTTATCAAATGCCTTACTGAAGTCCAAGTAAATTATATCCACAGCATTCCTCTGATCCACTAATTTTGTCACTTGGTCAAAGAATGCAATAAGGTTTGTCTGGCATGATCTGTTTTTGACAAACCCATGTTGGCTTTTAGTAGTGATTTTGTTTGCCTCTAGGTGTTCGCTGATTCGTTGTTTGATTATCTTTTTCAGAATCTTCCCAGGTATTGAGGTCAGGCTGAATAGGTCTGTAGTTTTCCTGGGTCCATTTTTTTTCCTTTTTTGAAGATGGGAACTACATCAGCTCTTTTCCAGTCCTCCGGTAGTTCCCCAGTGCTCCAGGATCTTTGAAAAATATAGTTCAATGGTTCTGAAATCACTTCTGCCAGTTCCTTGAGAACCCTGGGGTATAATCCATCTGGTTCTGGTGATTTGAACTCGTTAGGCTGGACAGGTGCTCACCATTTTCTTGCCTATCTTAACTTGCGTTTCTATTCTGTTTTTTTTTCCATAACAAGTTTTATTAGTTTTTGTTTGTTTTACAGCCAAGTGCTTGTAACACATCGTGGAGATAGGGCACTCCATAGAACACAACAAAAAATACAGTCATACATATACAATTTAAACTACTACTTTAAAAGTTCCCTCTTATGGTATACAATTCGAGCATTCCTAAAATATAAATTGTTTCTCACCTCTATCTATTATTCCAATTTCCATTTATGCTTCTCAATCAAATTATATCTCTTGTTCTATTTCACATACATATTATGTAAATAAACATGAATTTATATATTTTAAAACTATTGCATTAGACATAGTAATATAATAACATTATAATAATAATAATAGGACAATAATTATTTTATCATAAACAAGTAATATAACTATTATATCTTAATATTTCTCAACTATATTCTATTTCATATATTCAATCCAATATTTTCATAGATCAGTCCACGTCCCTAAAAGATTCCTCAATTGTTTCAGTTTAATCCATTTAATACCTCACTAATTACCATTCAATTCTTATAAATAAAAATATCAATAATATTTCACCAGTCTCAATCTCAATCTAACTCCTTTAATTATAAATTTTCCAATTTTTCTTGTTGCCATTCCAAATCATAATCAAATCCATAATTTAAATCTAGTGTTGACTCATACCAACGTAACCTTAAAGATCTCAAAAATATTAGTTCAATCCACGTCCAGAAGCCCTTTTTACCCATCAAATAAAATTTTAACTCTTATTTTTAAATCTAATTCTAGCTTTCTTTTTGTGCCAGGTAGGTTTCCACAACAGGGCCTCTAAATCCTCCCATCTTAGTAACTGGCTAAAAGCCTTTTCCCACCATTGAGTCCAATCATATTCTTTTTCTCTTTTATCCAGTGTTGTCTGTACTGTCATGTTGTCAACGTTTTTTGTGCCTCGTATTTGGAAGTCCAATCCTGTTGCTTTTAAAGTTGTAAATGTTTTAGTTGAGTTCTGCTTTGGATCATCAAAGAAATCCATCATGTAGGATGTGTCCTCTTCCTCTTCAATAAATTCAGTAGATTCAATAGGTTGTAAATGTATTCCATCCATCTCATTAAGTTGTAGATCTGATTGTGTATCATAGTCAATCAAAGGGTGAGCTTCAATTTTTAATTCTGAGTCCTCCTTGAAACTAAGCGATCTAATATGTTCTTTAAGTTCCAGTCTCGCTTCCAAGATTTTTTCTAATATAAGTCCATAATTAATCTGTGAGTAGGATTCCATCTTTTTTTTTTAAAGAAGTTCAGCTTAAAAAATAGATTGCAGTGTTATAAAATATAAGTCAGTTGTTATGTTGTAATCCAGTCTGGGCATCAAGCCAAAATCAGGAAGTGGGAGTTCAAACGGAGCAAGTTACATTGTATCAGCCAGTTTCTGGGCTTCATGCCAAGTCCCAGGATGCATTGTATCCAAAAGAATCTACATAAGTCCGCCCAGAGAGCGAAAAGTTTTTTAGGCAGTACTGTTCAGGAGGGGGGGGAGAAAAAAAGAACATCCCACCCCCTCCCTAAGGATTTTCACCTAAACTGAAGATAAACAAGCCAAAAGAGAAAGTCACAATAACCCGGATGCTCGAGTTCCAACTGCTTATATAGACAAAATAAAATAGTAAAAAAAACAATAATTGTTTTTCCAAAGCCCGTTTTCCCCAGCAATCAAACGCTGCTTTCTCAAAATAGGGAAATAGTTCTTAAAGCTGTTAGCAGGGAAAAAGGTAAATTAACAAGAGGGAAGGAAAGGTCTCACCCGGATCTTCCACGGTGGTTCTTTTCGCTTAGATGTTGCTGTGACTTTCGGCTGGAGCAGCTGAGTGATCGGCCATGTTACTGGCCGATCTTTTCCCCGTCGGCCCAAAGGTGGTTTTCTCGGACCGCAGAGGGAGCCGCTGCTCCCTCCGTGATCAACGAGTGCCCTCCTCTACGGTGTCCGCCCCTACAGGGCGACTTTCGACCCTATCCAGGGTCTACTGGCGGGGGGAAACCGGACGGCCAAGAGAACGAGTTCTCTGCACGTCCGCGGGCGCTGCGACCGGAACCGGAAGTC